>JAOSBM010000003.1:16855773-16867676 GCA_027568955.1 Erythroxylum tenue
AGACAGAGCTAGAGCAGAGAATCATATGGATGACCATCTTAGTCGGTTACCTGAAGGCACTGAGGGAGTTGACTCTTTTGATCTTACTATTGATTCTTTTCTTGATTATGCACTTTTTTCCTTAGCAATTCAAGAGCCTTGGTACTCCAACATTGTTAATTACATTGTCTCTGATCTTGTGCCTCCTTCTATGTCTAAATTTTAGGTTGATAAGTTGAAGAGGGAGGCAAGACACTATACCTAGGATGCTCCAATTCTTTGGAAGCAATGCAGTGATCAGATCATCAGACGATATGTTCCTAATAATGAGATCCACTCTATCCTTATCTTTGCACATTCTTTATAGGGGGCATTTTAATGCTAATAGGACTGCTATGAAGGTTTTAGAGTGTGGGTTTTACTGGCCTACCTTATTCAAAGAAGCTTATGCTTTCTACAAGTCTTGTGATAAGTGTCAGAGGGTTGGGAGTCTGGGTAAAAAGGCATGAAATGCCTCTATGACCTATGCATTTTTGTGAAATTTTTTATGTCTGGGGCATGGATTTTATGGGCCCCTTCCCTCATTTATTTGGGTTTTTATATATATTACTTGCAGTAGATTATGTGTCTAGGTGGGTAGAGGCAGTACCAACTAGGAAAGATGATGCTTCTACTGTTGCCAAATTTTTACGTGCTTATATCTTTTGTAGGTACGACATTCCAAGAACAATTGTTAGTGACCAAGGAACACATTTCTGCAATAGGACTATCAAGTCTTTACTTGCTAAATATGGAGTTAATCACAAGCTGGCCACTCCTTACCCCTTTGAACCCTTCACTTTCATTCATTCCATTGTTTTTGAACAAGTGTTTTGCATAAGTTACATTATGTTCTTCATGATTAAATGTGCAAAATTGATGTTGTTATTTTTGTCAATGTAATGAAATTGAGGCTTTTGAGTTGTTGAATATTGAAGAAGATCTGTCTCAAAAACAGTAAGTTGGACTTTTTAGGAGCCTCCTCCCAGATCTTGTTTAGGAAGAAGAGGAAGGTGAAGGTCCACTTTCAAGTTTTTAACTATACAAAATCTTATGTGTTTGGTTGATTTATGGCTTTAGGTTTTGTCCATTAGCTCTTGGATCGATTGCTTGATTTCTACACCACAAAAAAAAACAAAAAGAAAAAAAAAGAAAAAAAGAGAGAGAATAATTTGGCCCAAAAGAATAAAGTTTGAAATAATGCATCCTTTGGTGGATTGAAGATTAAAGATTGGGTCTTTAAAGTTGATAATTGCATATTGGTGTTCATTTGATGGTTGCACTCTAGCTCATTTTAAGTTGCTTCTGAACGCTCATACATTGCATTTGTCATTATTTCCACTTCATCCTTTCATTAGCCTTTCATCAACGTTAGAACCCTACAAAGTCCCTTTGATCATGAATCTATGGTATGTTAGTAGTGGAGATAGTAGAATCTTTACAAGCTTATGGTAGGTGTTAATCTATGTGGATTGAGTGAAAAATTTCTTATTTGAGAGATGAGTGAGACACTTGTACCTTTGAGAGATCTATTATGTTTCTTTTCCTTTTATCTTGTTATGTCTCTTGTGTTAGTTTCTTTGCATCGAAGCACTCCATAACTGTTGGTTAATTAGAGATAGAGGTTGTTTAAGTTGATTGCATATTCTTACCTTGTCAGTTTTATGATTGTTTGCATTGAGTTTAACTGTTGGATTTCTCTTTACTGATAATTTGCCCAGAAGTGCAAAAGGCTAAGTGTGGCGGAGTTGACAAACTCATTTATTTATATATTTTTTCACATCAATTGGATAGATTTTTTGTCACTATAATTGCTCTTTATGGAATTATTTGATTATTATTTGAATTGTTATGATAAATTGATTTTGGACAATTGATGCTACATTATTTGTAATTTTTATTGTAGTGTACTTGGAGAAATTAGACTTCAAAAAGATTAAGAAGTAGTGATCATTCACAAAGCCAAAGAAGAAACACCCAGCATAAGACAACAGAGCAGTCCAAAACACAAGTAGAGAAGAAGAAAACATAGCACAAGGAAAAACAAGGAGAAAAAAACAGCATAGGTGGAGGTTTGAAAGGTTTTGGTGTGTGAACAGTAGGGGGACCGAAACCAGCAAATAAAAATTGTCACATTCAAGAGCTGGTGGGTGGTGCGTGGTCAGGTGGCAGAAGTGAGTGGCATGTGTGGCGTGCGTGGTCTGGGACGTGAAGTGTGTGTCGCATGCAACGTATGGGTAGAGAAGGAAGAAAACAAAAATGTGGGAGAGATGCGTGCATGGCCAAGGGAAAATAATGAGAAAAACACAAACATGAAAAGGAGCAGATTGGACGAAGGTGTTTTACAGAGAAAGGGGACATAGGTTTCGGTTCTCTTCCATCTTCTCCCAAACATCCAAAAAATCATGTTCCACCTTCTATGGCTGACCACCAGAGCTCAATGTATCTAGCGTCCTCTGTGAATTTTCATGGCTAGTTTATCCTAATCCTCTGATTCAATGGCAATGACAGGAGCTTGGGTTTTCATAGGGGAGTTTAAGCTACATTTATCTTCTACCCATTTGATTATTTAGTGATTCCTAGGTCTTAGGATAACTATTTAATTATTTGGAGTTATGTATGGATTATTTCTTTGAATTGGAAGATTTCTGTGGTTGGGTTATTATTTAGCAACTGATATTGTGCTGAATCTGGTTCAATTTCATTACTTTGTTTTAGGTCAAGACTTTGGATTGAGATTTAGTGAATATTTGGTGGTTATTCAAGGTGGCTTGAATGATTGGATTGTTATATTGGTTACTGGTATTAATTCTGTTTCCTTAATTATTGAGTAAAAATTGAGCATTGGTTTTAGTATCCTTGGTTCGATTTTACTATTCTGATGGCAGTTAGTAAATTGGAATTTTGGAAAGTAATTTTGCAACAATTTGAGGTGGCTCAGTTGTTGGATTAAAAGCTTGATTTTAACTCTTGGTTCGTTTGGTTAACTCCAATATCTGTTTGAGTGATGATTGCCTGTACTATTGAACTGGAGGGTTGTGTTTATCATTGTTAATTATTTTTGTTTTTCTTCTTTTTATATTCACTCACTATCATTTCATATCACTCATTTTAACTTTAAAATACCAAAAACAAGTAAGTTATGTTTATTATAATTCATTGCAATTTTAGTGGTAATTGATCAAATCACACCCCATTCGATAGTTTAGGCTGCATTGTCTTTAGTTACTTAGGAAATTAATTTCATTTTTGGTTGTCCTTAGAGATAACGACCTGAGGTTGCACTGTATGCAATCCTTGGTTAAATTTTGAAGTAACTCTAAGGCGACATCAGATTTAAGGTTATTTCAAGGATATACCTAAAACTACCTTTAGGACTCAATATAGTAATTTTGAATTCTAAGTAATGTCATTTGGCTTTACCAATGCTCCAACAACTTTTATGGATCTAATGAATGGAGTGTTCAAACCATTTTTAGATAGGTTTGGATCGTCTTTATCAAAGAAATTTTATGTATTAGTGAATAGATAAGAAGCACATCCAATATTTGAGTGTGCACAAACACTTCAAGAATATCAATTATTTGCCAAGTTCTAGAAGTGTGAATTTTGTCTTGAGAATGTCACATTCTTAGGACACATGGTATCTTAGGAGGGGATACAAGTGGACCTGAAGAAGGTGGAAGCTATAGTGAACTAGGAAAGACCAAAGACAATGATATAAATGCGTAGCTTTCTGGGATTAGCAAGTTATTATTGAAGATTTTTCTAATACTTTTCAAAGATAGCAGCCATATTGACACGTCTAATGCAAAAGAATGCCAGTTCATTTAGTCTGATGCTTGCGACGAGAGCTTTCAAAAAATAAAAGAGTATTTAACTATAGCTCTAGTTTTTAGCATTACCAATTGAAAGTGGAGGATTTTAATTGTACTCTTATGCTTCGAGAGTTAGCCTAGGTTGCATGTTAATGTAGAATCATAGGGTGATTGCTTATTCTTCTAGGAAATTGAAAAAGAATGAAAAAAATTACTCTGCTCGTAATTTAGAGATGGAAGTAGTGATCTTGCCTTAAAGATTTAGAGATGTTATCTATATAGTAAGATAAGTGAAATTTACACGAATTATAGGAGTCTAAAATATATAATTCAACAGAAGGGCTTAAATATGAGGCAAAGAAGATGGATGGAACTACTAAAAGATTTTGACTACAAGATTTAGTATCATCTTGGAAAGACAAATATCGTAGCAAATGCATTAAGTAGCAAGTCCTTGGGTAATGTGGCACATATCATAGTAGAGAGGAAAGCTTTCACGAAAGAGTTTTATGATTTGACGGATCAATGTGCTCAATTTTAGATTTCACTTTAAGAGTGCTACTAGCAAGCATTAGAGTTCGATCAGTCTTATTGGACAGGATCAAGGTTGCTCAAGGCCAAAACCTTAAGGTTCAAAAAATTATGTTTAAAGTATGAGAACGATGTCACACAAATTTCAAGATTGATGAGGGAGGTATACTAAAGTGAGTGGGAGATTGTGTGTTCCAGATGTATAGAACTTGAAAGAGGAGACTTTAGAGGAAGTGAACTATGTTGTGTACAATGTACATCAAGGTTCCAACAAGATGTATCGTAACATTAGAGACATGTATTAGTGTCATGATATGAAAAAGGGATGTGTTTGAATATGTCTCTAAGTCCTTGGCTTACCAACAAGTAAAAACCAAGCCTTGGAGTCCCTCGGGTAAGCTACAACTATTGCTAATTCTTGAATAGAAGTGGGAAAAGATCACAGCAGATTTCGTGGTTGACCTACCTTATATAAGGATTTGATGTAATTTAATTTGGGTGATCATAGATACGTTGATGAAGTCAACCCATTTCTTACCTTATAAAAATCAGCTACTCAGTTTCCATGCTTGTGCGAGCACATATTGAGTGGATAGTAAGTCTTCACAGGGTGCCCTGTCAATAATCTCTGATTGAGGATCACATTTCACATCTTGATTTTGGAGGAATATAAGAGGCATTGGACATCAAATTGGATTTTAGAATAACATTCCATCCTTAGATTGATAGGCAATATACTGAGGATGTGCGTGAAGGACTTTGGTGGTAGTTAGGATTCAAACTTTCCTCTGATCGAGTTCGCTTACAATAATAACTATCACAGTAGCATTAGGATGGTACTTTATGAGGCACTTACAGACGAAAATACAAACCACAGATGTGCTGGGAGGAAGTAGGTGAGAGGCAATTGAAGGGCCCATAACTAACCAAGACCACATCGGAGAAGATTCCATTGATTAAGCAAAGACTAGAGACAATGTTCAAAAAACAAAAGAGTATGTAGACCTGAAGTGTAAGGATATGGAATTTCAAGTCGGTGACTTTGTATTTATAAAGGTATATCTGATGAAGGGTGTTATGAGGTTTGAAAAGAAAGAAAAATTGTCTCTAAAATATATTATTCATTACAAGATAAGGGAGAAAGTTAGAAATGTAATATATCAATTGACATTACCTCCAAATATATCACAAGTATGCCTAGTATTCCATATTTCTATACTTAGCAAGTACATTTCTGATGCTTCTCATATAGTTCAACTACAGAATATAGAGGAGAAGGAATTTAATCTATAAAGAGGAGCCAGTAGCTATATTGGATTCCCAAGTGCACCAGTTACAATCAAAGCAAGTTCCTGTAGTTAAGGTGATATGGAGGAATGATAATGCTAAGGAGATCACTTGGGAAATAAATTGAAAGATACTAGAGTTGTACCATACTTATTTCCTTACTAGGGCATTATTGTAAAATTTGGGGAGGAAATTTTTTTTAAGGAGGGGAGATTGTATATATATATATAGAGAGAGAGAGAGAGGAGTTAATTAGTATATATGGTTGGTTGGTTAGAGTCACCCACCATGAAAAATAGAGGAAGAGGATGGTTTTATAAATAGTAACCATAGGGGTGAAAATTTAAAAAAGAAAGAAAGAAAGATAAGGATGGAAATGAGATATATATATCTCTTCCTCTATTTTTCATGGTAGGTGACTATAACCAGCCAACCATATATACTAATCAACTCCTCTCTTAAGCTCATTACAGCCATACCCATTTTATCTTATAAAAACAACAAAATCATCACAAAAATATAGAAGAAAAATAAGAGGAAAACTCAAATCTTTGATCTGTCACCCCCGATGACTATTACCAACCTCCACCACCACTATTAAACTCCCCTCAATGTTAGGAGAAAAATTCCTATGGTTTTATCCCGGGTTATTGCTTGTATCGTCATCAATTGATAAAAATGGAGGTTAGGGCTTCAAAATAATTTTTCTTTAATCCATTAAGATTTGTTAAAAATCAATTTTTCTTGTAGTTATAAAAGTTGTTCTACTCATCAAGAGTTTTTATTTAGTATTAAAAAATCATTGAATTATAAGACTAAAAAATTTTCAATCACTGGAGGGATATTCTTATGATATGAGGACTATATATAGTGAAAGTTTATGTAAGTGTAACATCTTGTTACTTGAATTAAGGTTAAAATGGTGTTCATTAGAGATTAACGAGAAGTTAGGAGGCATAATTCATGCTTATGCATAATGTGACATATACATACACGACACTATTGATCTTGCACATTACAATTATTTGTACATGCATTCAATGATATTTTCTAGGTATAATTAATTGTTAAAAAAATACAATTAAAATGTGAATTGTGAATTATTTGAGCTGAAATTTTATTTGGAGAACATTTAGATTATTTCAGATTTTTGGAGAAATTTGGAGAAATTTTGAATTATGGACCAATTATATAGTGACACGTGGCAATATATATGCATGACAAATGGCTAATTTGTATTGTGGAAAATGGTTCACTTGTATGGTGTCATGTGGTAACATGAAACAGTGATAAATGTAAACCATGCTAGAGAAAATGTAAATACAAGTTCTAGACGTTGTCTCCCTGCAGCTCTCTCTCTTGTTGTTCTTCACCAAGAGTAGTACTGTTATCAAATTTACTTTTTGTTCACCAAACACCGAGCATCAAGTTGTTATTCTTGTGTCAGTGATTCACTCTCTCCGTTGGCAATATTGCTAAATCAAGTAAGTAACTCTGATAATGTTTACGGTGTAAAAATATATACATGCATAAGAAGTTTAAGCAGTATAATTTCGATGAATGAATGTGATGTATAAAGTAGATGAAGAATTTGTGAATTTAGGAAATGAGTAGAAAGTGTATCGAGATTGTGATATTTTGAGTTAAATGGAGATTAGTGAAATAATTATAATTACAGAAAATAATGGTTGAATGTTCAAGGTGTTCATGCTCTGTTTTTTGTGTTGATATACGTGAATATTTTTGGAAATGTTTGAAGGAATTACAATGAGTTTAATAGTAAGGAATGAGGATTAGGTGAGATCTTAATATAGAAAGTTGATAAATGAAGTGAAGGTGTAGATGTTAGAGAAAAGTAATGCATCTGTTGAAAGTTAGAAAAGTGCAGAAAAGTGATGAACATGCTCTGTTTTTGCTATGTATGCATAAATGTTTGGGTAATGTTAGGGATGGATTTATGAGAGGTTAGAGTTAAAGAGAACATAAAGTATAATGAGGTGTTGTGTTTTAAGAAGGAGTAAGATGATAGGAAAGGTGCACTGAGGAGGGAAGGAGAAAAAAATGGAAAAATGCTAGAGTTAGAAAAACGTACTAGAGAGAGAGAGAGGAAGTATATGAAGTTTGGATTTTTTTTAATGTGTGAAGTGTAAATGTGAGTCTAACTTGTTTAAAGATTTTACTGGATATAGAAATGTAAAATGGATGGTTTAGAAGTGAGAAGAAAAAAAGAAAGAAAGAAAGAAAGAAGAAGAGAAGAAGTGCAGTTCGGTGAAGAAGATGAAGATTTACGTTCCAGAGAGAGAAAAGGTGATGGTTTGTATGTATGAGTTTGTGAACTAGAGTATTTTACTGAACAACTTTAAGTCTTTTGGCTATAACTTTTCTATCTGACCTCCAAATGACATGAAACTTGAACCAATAGATTCCTAAGACATTTTCTTTCTTTTCATAAAAATTTAGAGCTATCTGGATTAATTTGGAAATGATTGATAGGATGAAAGTGTGGAATTCTGCTGGAATGTTATGAATTGGAAAATTTTCATGAACATGCTTCGATATTATGATTATAACTTGATCTGTAGATTTCCAAACGATTTGATTCTTAATTAAGATTAAACTTGAGACATAAGTCTACAACTTTCTTGAATAAGTCAAATTTTAATTCTGTCTAAGATTTTCGAAATTGGCATGTAATTGAGTCTTAGCTTAGGCTATAGCACTATCAGGGACAGAAATCATGTCCTGTGATTATTGAATAAACTGTATTGATGTAGGCTGAATTAGAATGAGGTGTCTTCACCAAAGTTGTATCTTATTCTCTTAGCTTTAAATTGGTATAAAGTTTGTAATTTTTGGATACTGGAATTGAGAGATATGAGGTGTACAATTTGAATGCATGATCATGCATTAGCCAAAATTTCACATGTACATACTTTGTGGTATTTTGAGCATACCTCATTGAATAATGAACCAAATTGAATGGTTTTGGTATCAATAGAGACTTAGACATAGGAGAATAATTTATTAGAAAGAAGTGTTACCAAATTCCTTCACTTTCTTAATGAAATTAATTGTGCAAAATGGACCCAAAAGTGTACCTTTAAACAAATTTGAGTTAATCAATGGAATGTGGATATCCGAATGATTATTATGACAAAATAAATGATAAGAAACTTGGAATTGTCATGAACATGCATTGTACATATTTAGTATACATGAATGTGCATTAATGAATTCAAAATTGTGCAATATTGTGATATGTGGATGTATTGTATGTATAGAGGAGCGTATTGAGCAACAACACCCAAACATTGCTGGAACTTCAAGGCAATACCTGTTTAGAACATATTGTGAGTAACCTAAGATGGTCTCACCTTATTGTTTTGTACATTATTAAACCGTATTGCTATCTTATTGAACTGTATTGAATTGTGCTGATTGTGTACTAGATTCTGGAGAGTATTTGTCCGAGGCATTTTGATACATGGAAATGATATTGGAAGTGCTGATTGAATGTGAATGCGTTTGCCTAAATGATTTTTTTGATTCTCAACTGAAAAGTTGACTGTCGGACCTAGTCCGATGACTACTGTTGTTGTGATTGATACTATGACTATTGAACTGCCATAATAATTGTAAATGAAAATGATTAAATTTGATTACTGAATTATGGCATTCATTTCATTTCCAAAGCATGTAATATAAAGGAGTTATGACTGATGTTGCTACTGATACTGTTACTGATAAGAGCTTTAAGCTCCCGCATATGTGAGTCGAGCCTATGACTCACTGTGATCATTGTGTCACAGACTGACTGACTGAGCCTGATACTTTGGGATACTGTTAAAAGCACACAGTCATAACAAGATAAAAATGAAAGTGAGTCTTATACATATAGTATTTGCATATGATTTGAATTCATTGAATGATTTGGAAAGTTGCGTGAATGTTGTCATATGATTAAGCTATTTAACTGAGAAATGACTTATCTGTGATAGTACTTGATACTTGTCAAGTGGATTTGAACTATATAATTACATGCTATAATTGATCTTGTTTTATGACATGAGTGAACTCTCGATGATTACTCTACTGAGTTCACAAAACTCATCAAAATTGTACCGTTTCTTTTCAGGTTTGAGAGTGAGACAACCTAACTTCTAAAACTCCGTAGAAGCATATTTTGTGCAACTATTACAATCAGTTTTGGCTCAGAGGTCGGTCAACTAGGATTGAGGACATAGTTGTTTCTTTCATGTTTATTGTAATCGGTGTGCATTGAGTTGTTTATGCTCATAGGATAATGTTGTAAAACATGGACGGTATTGTATTATATGAAACAATCTAAATTATGAATTTGATATAATGTGATAACATTTTGGGTTTAGAAAATGTGTGATTGATGTTTTAGTGTATGACGCCATGTTATGTACAGTGAAGGTGAGATAGTTAACATGTCATTTCTGTCAGGCATGTACATGTGTATCCGATGGACGGACGTGCATATGTCAGTTGGGAATGGGGTGTTACAGTAGGAATAGGATCAAAGGCTAAATTGAGTAATTAGACCATCCTAGCAAACCCAATGAGTCTTAGGTTGTTAATTGAGCCTAATTACTTGTAAATGACACAGATTAGGATATTTCCTTTCTTATTTTATAGGTATATTAGGAGTGAGACTCACGTTGCAATAATCAGGTAAGTTCATATTTATCTACCAATATCGAATCTATACCCTGTATGCATGCTTATGTTGTCGCCTATTTTTTTTTAATATTTTGCATTATTTTTCACTAGTATTCAAATATATATGTGATTTGAGGGAACATGACACGTGTCATTCAAATGCCATTCACTTGCCTATTTGAGTCATAACACTCAAAGACTCTAGTTGAGTAAGGTATTAGTAATATAAGATTCTTTAACCTTTATACTTTATGTAAAGAACTTAAGTCATTCTAGTTATCAAACCAAAACCAAAACCAAAATTTTCTTCCAATGCCAATATTTTGTTTCATCTCTTAGTGTAACACTCTTCTCATCCTTATAAGTTGATTAAGGAACTGTGAGTAATTAGGCTACTTTTTTTTTCTCTAAAAGATTCTATTCTTTAAGATGTATGAATTCATCCACTTTCCCCATATTGATTCATTTCATAAAAAGTTTCCAAATCCCCATAACCAATAATATTTAATTTGTGGCTCTCACTTATCCCCTAGCCTTCTTCTTCCTTTACTAGGCAAACATCCCTCCATCTTACTTTTGCCTTATTTGTATCACTCAAGCTACCTGAGTAAAGGAAATTCCTTAACATCTTTTATATTTTCTTAACCATGTTATTGGAAAGAAATAGGTTATTGCAACACTGAACCTAGAGGTTCTCCAAAACTGTTGAAATAAGTTGTAATCTAGTTTTATCCACAAGAAACTTTCTGGTCCATTAGTCTATATTTTCATTCTAATCGAGTCAAACAGTGGTTGACACTCATTGTATGGAATTCTTTTATCATATATATGCACACTTAGATATTCAATATTAAAGTTGAAGATATGTCTTTTTGGAAAGATATCAATTGCATGAATGAAATTAAAAAAAAATAGAAAGGAACTTTTGTTAGTATTTATAAACATACTACACATCTTGCTAAATTTTTCTATAGTATCCATATAAAGCTTCACATAAAAGGACCTTACCACCACTTAAGAGAAGAATGTTATTAGCAAAAGTGAGATGAAAGAGTTTCCATTTCTTGTACTTATTATGGTAAGTGAATTCCATATTTACCTCAATTACTTTGGATATCATTCTTATCAAAACTTCTAAACATAAAGTGAATAAGTAAAGGGAAAATGGATTTCTTTGTCTTAAGCCCTTAGCAATTCGAAAAGGTGAAGTAGGTTCCCCATTTACTAGAATAGAGTAGGTAACTGAGGTTAAACATTTCCTTATCCTAGAGACAATTGAGAAAACAAAAGCATTGAGTGTCTCTAAGATGAAGTCCAATTGCAAATAATCATATACTTTGTTAAGATCCAACTTCATGGCATAACTTGTCAAAGGCTTTCTCCTCTTATATCCTTTAAATATCTCTTGACAATGAATATATTATCCTGCCCTCTATAAAAGCTCCTTGTGAGTGATTTATTGTGACCTTAAGCACTTCATTTAGTATTTGGGCTAGTAGTTTAGAAATGATTTTGTATAGGACTTTAAAATAAGATATAGTTATGAATTCTCCACTATTAGAA
>JAOSBM010000003.1:16903332-16916196 GCA_027568955.1 Erythroxylum tenue
ATGTATGATTAAGGTCTAATTAGGGTCCAATGAAAAAAAATTAACGGCTAATTAGGGTTTAATGGAATAACCCTTTAAAGTAAGATGATTCATGTTCAAGAGTTGGGTTCCGGAAACGGGATCCAACAAGTATGCAGCCTTATCCCTAACTGGTAGAGAGGAAGTTTTTGATAAACCCACATGAAGAAAAAGAAAGAAATATATATATATATATATATATCTAAATATACATGTATATATTAAAATAATAAAATAATAAGAACTAAAATAAAATAAAATAAAATAGACATAAAAGATAATGATAATAATAAAAAATAAAAATAAATAAATACATAATAAATAAAATATAAAAATAAGTAATAAATAAACAAAACGATAAAATAAAACAACATAAAGATTAAAAATAAAAGGTAAAATAAGGAAAATAAGTAAATAAATACACGTATAAGAAAGAAGACAAGAAAGTAAATAAGTCAAACAAGTCATCACTAGAAAATATTTAGGTTAAGGAAATGCTTAGGCTAAATCTCTAAGAGGGAAGTTATTTTAAGTTCTAGGCTAAATACAAGAGGAAAATGCATAAAAAAACTATGAGAACAACAAGGATCTCTTTATGTGAGATCCTTTATGCGTATCCTAGTACATTAAAGTTTTCTATTGAGAGTCATGTCCTTAGTAAGTTTCAGCGGAGCTATACCTTTCTTGATCACCTTCTTCCAAATCTTCTTTGGCTTTCTTTTTTTCTTCTTACAGTTTTTCTAACTACAATCTTCTTACATCTAGGCCTCCTCTTAACATGCCCGAATTACTTAAGCCTGGTGTCTCATAATTTTTCGTTAATATTAGTCATCTTTAATTTTCTCTTTCAATTACATTCCTAACCTTATCTCTTCTAGTAAGGTTGCACATCTAATAGAGTATCCTCATCTCTACCAAGATTAGCTTACTGTTTCATGGGACAACACTCCATCCTATAAAATATGGCCAACCAAATGACTAAATGATAGAATTTACCTTTGAGCTTGAGTGGTATCTTCTTATTACATAAAACTCCTAATGCAATTCTCCATTAAAGCCACTCTGATCTAATACAATGAACTATCTTCATCAAATTGCTTTAAATGATAGATCTTAGATACTTAAAACACTCATTTTATGGTATAACTTTGATCTAATCTTTACCTCCACATCAATAGCCACCTTGCGGCTCGAAAAGTTAAACTCTACATACTCAATCTTAGTCTTTCTCAATTTAAAACCCTTCAACTCTAACATATCCCTCCAAAGTTCTAGCTTCACATTGACACCTTTGTTTGTCTCATCCACTAAAATAATGTCATCAACAAATAATATACACCAATGCAAATCACCTTAGATATTCTTAGTAAGCTTATCAATCACTATTGAAAATAAAAAATGCTCGATGAGGAGCGTTGGTGTATCCAATATTGATATAAAAATGCTCTTCATCTCCTCCTACCATCCTTACTCTTGTCTTTTCTCCTTCATACATATCCCTAATAACCTGTATATAGATCATAGGAACTACCTTAATTTCTAAACACTTCCTCATGATTTCCCTGGGTACCCTATCATATGCCTTCTCTAAATTAATAAAAACCATATGTAGTTTATTTTTTCTTCCCCTATAATATCCATTAATCTTCTAAGGAGATGTCAAGCTTCTGTTGTGGACATTCCTAACATGAAGCCAATCTGGTTCTCCTAGAAAAAAGCATCTTTGCTCACTCTCTTCTCCCATAATTTCATAGTGTGACTAAGTACTTTTATGTCTCTACAGTTGTTAGATGTCCCTTTTGTTCTTATATAAAGGAATTAGTATACTAAGTCTCCACTCATCTGGAATTTTGGTAGACTTAACGATCACATTAAAAAGTTTAGCTAGCCAAGTTAGACCCTCTTCATTTAGGCTCTTCTACACCACTATGGTTATCCCATCAGGCCCTATTGCCCATCCATTCCTCATCCCTTCAAAACTTTTTTTAATTTCTTCACTTGTTATCTGTTAATAGTAAGTAAAGTTACGATACCTCTCGAAAGTTCTAAGATCACCTAAAGAGATGTTGTCCTCTATGCCTTTATTAAAAGGGTTATAGAAGTACCTCTATCATCATTTCTTGATGTCATTTTTAGCCCTGCCTTGTTTCATCTTCTATATAACAAACTTGATCTAAGTCTCTCAATTTTTATTCCCTAGCTCTCACTAACTTAAAAATATCCTTTTCTCCATCTTTAGTTTCTAATCATTGTTATAATTTCTTATAAACTCTGATTTTAGCTTCTAAGATTATCTTCTTCGCCTGTTTCTTTACTAGTTTATAACTTTCTCTATTAAATTCTCTCTCTACCTTTATGGTGCCATCCAATAGAGCTTTATAGGCACCCTTCTTGATCTTATCCTTTTCATATAAATCTTCAAAGCACCACTAAGACTCCATCTTACCACCCCTAAGCCCTTTCGAAACACCCAAAGTCTCTATAGTTATATTCCTTAGAAGAGTTACTACTCTCTTCCACATCCGGCTAACATCTCTTTTCAATTTCCATTCTTCTCCATATATTAAACTATCCCTAAATATTTCCAATGTTGGCTCCTGAAAATTTTTCCTTACTATAAGCATGATTAGATTTATTTTGCAGTTTTGCTAGATTAGCCATGTTGGAATTAATTAGCTTGTTTATATGGGTAAGATAATATGGTATGGGCTAAAGGCCTTAAACTATTAAAGTAGTGGGAGAGTGTAAGGACAATTTTGGCAAGTCATGTAAGTTTAAAAACCATAAGGCATTAAAGTAAGGGCAAAAAGAGACTTTATGCAATCATTGAGGGTGTAAAAGAGAAGAAAATGGGGTGTCTTGCATTGGAAGAGAGAGAAAACAAAATTGAAGAAAGAAGGGAGAGAGAGTTTCGTGAGTTTAGAGAAAGAGAGAAGAGCAAGCTAGGGTTTGATTTTTTTAGCCTTCCAGAGTGATTTTGAGAATGATCAAGAAGGGAAAAAAGTAGAGGAAGATAAGAGTTTTCTTTTGAACCAAGCAGATCTTCATTTGGTGAAGATTTCTGGTAAGTTATTTTTTTTAAATCCTTTGAAGTTTTGAAAGATTTTGGTTCAAAGAGTTTAGGAAATGTATGGGTAAAAGTATTCTAGGATTAATTTCATGCTTTTGGTCCTTGAGGTTTTCTATTATGAATTCCATTGAATTTTAGAATTTTTTGTCAATGTTGAAGAAAATCAAGAAGGGCCAGAAGAGCAAGAGGAGAGGCATTTTTTTTAACAAGCCATAATCAAGGACTTTCAAGGTGGGTTACTTTTTTATGATTTAATAATAAGCCACTAATACCTCTTTCAAGAAGTGGAAATAAATGAGTTTCAACTACTTCTAAATGTGCATTCATTGTTCTTTGAGTACTTTGAAAATGTGTTGCATATTGTGTATCACGAAAATGAACTTTTGTCTTTTTAAAGGGCATCAAGCTTAAGAAAACAAGTTTCTAAAATATGCCCTTATAGGTAGTATGTTTTACAAATCAAGAAATACATGTTATGTTGGTTTGTGGTGGTCCCCTAAGTTAAGTCAAGTGCACTTTGACAAAAAGGCTTCTCCTACCTGCCCGTAAGTGGCATGGAGCTCCTTCATAGACTCCCATAAGGTCACGGCTACGCAAGACCATTATGTGTAATTGCATAGTACGTTCGGTTTTGGATCCACCCGAACCAATTTGATGTGCTTATGTGTTCATGATACTTTGAAAATAGTGAAGTATACATATTATGCATTAATGTGAGTTTCTACAATGAAAATGATTATTGCATTGCTTTTGCTTGTTACCGATCATAAAATTGTTACCCATGAGCTTTAAGTTCACCCCCATTTTCCTCCCCATAAGCATGTGATGAGCAAGAGATTTGAGTAGTCAAGGGCGAACGCATCACTCAACTTTTGAAATGTTGTTGTATTTTAAGCAGATCTTGTAAACTAAGGCTTTAGTTGCATTTTGAGTAATTTATGATTCAAGTATCTTTTGTATTTTGGGATTTCTTTTGAAACACATGATGTATTGGGGCTTGAAATGCCCACTAAAGCTTTGTAAAACTACGATCTTTCGATGCTAATGATTTATGATTTTGTTTTCACCCATGTTTCTCAAGGTTCCATAAGGAGAAAAGTTTTGTACGGACATCAGGAAATTATCTGGGTTGATCTAGGTTGTTTTAAGCAAACTTATCTTTTGGGAAGTTGTAAGTCTTTCTTTTATCTTTTTAACGGTATATAGCATGAAATTTTTGGATGTCTAAGTCGAAAGTTATGGTTCCTATGAGGGGAGATGCTCTGGAGAGTGTAGAAAGTGATGTAGAATTGTCTTAGTTTGACGACTCTACCGTTTTAGTTTGACTTCTCTATCGCCTTAGTTTGACGACTCTATCATCTTAGTTTGACTTCTCCATCATCTTAGTTTGACGACTCTATCGTCTTAGTTTGACTTCTCTATCGTCTTAGTTTGATGACTTTATCGTCTTAGTTTGAGGACTCTATCGTCTTAGTTTGACTTCTCTATCGTCTTAGTTTGACTTCTCTATCGTCTTAGTTTGACGACTCTATCGTATTAGTTTGACTTCTCTATCGTCTTAGTTTGACTTCTCTATCGTCTTAGTTTGACGACTTTATCGTCTTAGTTTGACGACTTTATCATCTTAGTTTGACTTCTCTACCGTCTTAGTTTGACTTCTCTATCATCTTAGTTTGACGACTTTATCGTATTAGTTTGATGACTCTATCATCTTAGTTTGAATTCTCTATCGTCTTAGTTTGACGACTTTATCATCTTAGTTTGACGACTCTATCGTCTTAGTTTGACTTCTCTATCGTCTTAGTTTGACAGCTCTATCGTCTTAGTTTGACTTCTCTATCATCTTAGAATTCGCTTCGTCTTAGTTTCTGCTCCGCCTTAGAATTTGCTTGGTATAAGTGTCTGCTCCTTCTTAGAATTCGCTTCGTCTTAGTTTCTACTCCGTCTTAGAATTCTCTTCGTCTTAGTTTCTGCTCCTTCTTAGAATTCGCTTCGTCTTAGTTTCTGTCCGTCTTAGAATTCGCTTCGTCTTAGTTTCTGTTTCATCTTAGAATTCGCTTCATCTTAGTTTCTGCTATGTCTTAGAATTCACTTCGCCTTAGTTTCTGCTTTTTTGTCTTAGAATTGCATCATCTTAGTTATTGTTCATTATCTTAGTTTGACCTTCTATCTCGTCTTAATATCTTCCGTCCCATTTTTTTGGTCCTTTTAGAGACTGATTCTCGCTTCGAGCTCTTAATGAATGTTATAGATCTAGAATTCTTCTTTCAAACCGTCCAAAAATGAAGTCTACCTGACATTTTTAGGGGAAGTTATGGCAATAGCGTCGAGATAGGTTCAATTTGATTGATGGTATAAACATGTTCGATTCTGTTGGGTATAACTTCCTCATCCAACCTCCAATGAGGTGACTCTTGAAGCAACGAACTCCTAACATCGTTTTCTATCTCTCCATGAAAGTTTGTATCTTTTGGAGTTGTTCTGAGAAAGGTTGCACTAGAGTAAGTGAGAGGTCGGTTGGGAGAGCATGATTGGAGTACGAACACTCTTTAGCTTTTCTTAAGTATATCTTGAGCTGTACAACTCCGATTCAGATGATTTCTATTTCAGGACAAAACTAGAGACTTAGCTTCTGGTGATTGACTGGTATGGGCACATCAATCTAGTGGAATAAGGGCAAGTAATCCTGTAGGGTAATAATCACAAGGTTCATGACTCTGGATGTTGGGCTCCGGAAACGGGGTCCAACATATTATGGTATCAGAGCGACTAGGTTTAGGTCCAAGTTTGGGATTAAGTTTTGGAGTATCCTAAGTTTGAAATGGGTAGTGTAAGACATGAAAGTTTTAAGTTGCTTCTCATGATTTGAAATTGTTTTATACGATTTGAACTATTTTACGTATTTGAAATTTGTTTAGTTTAAAATAAAGATTTTTAATGATTTTCTATTGAAGGAGTGAAAAATGCCACCTTGAAGGAGAACTCAAGGAGCTCTAGCTCGATTTGGCTCTCGCCAAGGGATCACAGATGAATCCTATGTCCCATAAGATGCGGGACACCTTCTATTCCTGACTTTGAGGCACCTAGTGTGCAACACGAAGTGCCACCGCCTCCTCCTCCTATGCCTCAAGTAAACCCTATGGACCCGTAGTTCTTTCAAGCCTTCGCCCAAGCTTTCATTTATGGCTTGGGCCAATGTTCACGAGCTCCAGTGCCAACTCTAGTGGATAGGAGTGGACAGTATGATAAGCTCCGAAAATATGGAGCAGTGGATTTTAATGGAACCACCAATCCTGAGGAGGTTGAAGCATGGCTGAAGAGGATAGAGAGGGCCCTAATTAAGATGAATTGCAATGATGAAGAGAAAATGGATTACACAGTGAGCTTATTATAGGGGGATGCTCTTCATTGGTGGGAATCAGTGCCCCACAATCAAGTGATGCCTTCGATGCTGACATGGAGAGATTTTTTGGAAGTGTTCAGGAAGAAGTACCTCTTGAGGGTGTATATCCAAGAGAAGGCTAGAGAGTTTCTAAATCTCACACAAAGAGACCTGAGTGTGAGTGAGTATGAGCTGAAGTTCACTCAGCTTTCTCGATATGCGGCCCACATTGTTGCTAATGAGGAGGATAAGTGCCACAAGTTTGAGGGAGGATTGGACTTGGGGATCAAGGAGAAAGTCTTGATCCATAATTTCTGTGACTACCAGCAATTGGTAGATGCTGCACTTCAGGCTGAGAAGCTAGAGAATATCAGAAATGAGGTGAGCAGGAAGAGGAAGAAAAGAGAACAGTTTTCCAAGAAAGGGGCAAGAGCTCAAATGTCTGAGAGGGGTAGGAAGAGCTTCGACACACAGAGTGAAGTGGGAAGTAGTGGTCTTATCAAGAATAAACAGGTAAGAGCAGTCTCGGTGCGAGCCTCTATTGTAGAGGGAATTAGCAGGCTGAAGGGGAGAAAAAACCTGAACCCCCAGTGTGAGCATTGTTTCTGATGCAAAGAGAAGGGACACTTAATCAAATACTATCCCCAAGTAACAAGCCAAGAGGGGTTCCAGATGCGAGCCCCAAAGAGGGCAAAAATCAAGGGAAACAAACTAGTCACAAAGGTGAGTAGCTCTGGAACTACAAAGAAGACTATTCTTCCTGGGAGGCCAAGAGGTCAGGCACAGGCCAGGGTTTTTGCTATGACTAGAGAGGAAATTGTCACGGGTATGGCTCGGTTATTTAATTCTACAATGTATGTCTTAATTGATTCTGGTTCCACGCATTCATTTGTTTCTGCAAGCATGACATTTCATGATGTTGTTTTGATGCCACTGAGAAGTCCTTTAATGGTTAGAACTCCTCTAGGGAGGCATGTGATAATAAGCCAAGTGTATAGAGATTGTGAGCTCGTCAACAAGGGTACTCGACTGGTGGTGGACTTGCTACCCCTAGAGTTAAAGGGGCTAGATGTCATATTGGGAATGGATGTTATGGATAAGTATCATGCAAAATTAGATTGTAGCCTTAAGGAGGTGGAATTTGACGTGGGCAATGGTGAGAAGGTGATTTTCAGAGGGGTCAGGAAAACACCATCACCCAGAATCATTTCTACTTTGTTAGCTGACAGGATGATGGGAAAGGGGTGTGAAGCCTTCTTGATGCTTGTTGTGGACACTGATGGGAACGAAGGGAAGTTAGAAGAATTTTCGATTGTGAGGGAGTTTCCAGATGTGTTCCCAGAGGACTTATCTGGTTTGCCACCGGTGAGGAAAATCGAGTTTGCCATCGACTTGATTCCCAAAATCGCACCTATTTCCATACCACCCTATAGAATGGCTCCAGCGGAGCTGAAGGAGCTTAAGGAACAATTGGAGGAGCTGTTAGAGAAGGAGTTCATAAGACCGCGTTCGTCACCCTAGGAAGCGCTGATTTTATTTGTTAAAAAAAAGGATGGAACATGGCGGATGTGTATCGATTATCGGAGACTCAACAGAGTGACTATTAAGAACAAGTATCCTCTGCCTCGGATTGATGATCTGTTTGACCAGCTTCAGGAAGCAAGGGTCTTTTCCAAAATTGATCTCAGGTCAGGCTATCATTAACACATAATCAAGGAGTCTGATGTAAGTAAGACAACCTTTCGGACTCGTTATGGGCATTACGAGTTCCTAGTTATGCCATTTGGTTTGATCAATGCTCCAGCTGCTTCCATAGATCTTATGAATAAGGTCTTCAAGGAGTATATGGATCAGTTTCTCATAGTGTTTATCGATGACATTCTGGTGTATTCCAAGAGTGAAAGAGAATATAAGGAACATCTCAGGTTTGTACTGCAGACATTGAGGGAGAGGGATCTTTATGCCAAATTCAGCAAATGTGAGTTTTGGGGTCATGAAGTGATATTCCTTGGGCATATCATTTCGAAAGATGGGGTATATGTTGATCAAAGGAAGGTTGAAGCAATGGTAAATTAGCCTGCACCCAAGACAGTGCCAGAGGTGAGGAGTTTTCTGGATTTAGCAGGATATTATAGGAGATTCGTTGAGGGATTTTCTATGAAAGCTACTCTAATGACTAAGTTATTGAGAAAGAAACAGAGATTTATCTGGAGTGAGGAATGTTAGAAAAGCTTTGAAGAGTCAATCACAGATTAACAAGTACTCCAGTATTGATTTTGCCTACTGGAGATAAGGGTTATACAGTATATAGTGATGCTTTGAGGAAGGGTTTGGGTTGTGTGTTGATGCAAGAAGATAAGGTAATAGCTTATGCCTCTCGACAGCTAAAGCCTTACGAATTGAATTACCCGACCCATGATCTAGAGTTAGCAGCAATAGTTTTTGCCCTGAAGATTTGGAGACATTACCTGTATGGGGTTCAAACGAGGATTTTCACTGATCACAAAAGTCTTAAGTATTTGTTGAGCCAGAAGGAGTTAAACTTGAGACAAAGAAGGTGGTTAGAGTTGCTCAAGGATTATGACCTGTTGATTGAGTACCATCCAAGAAAAGGGAATGTTATAGCGGATGCCTTGAGCAGGAAATCCTCTATAGCTCATGTTTAAATAGTTTATCTGCCGCTATTAGAGGAGATGGCTAAGCTTAGGATAAGTTTGAAACAGGAGGAACCTGAATGTATTGTTGCTACTTTCCGAGTGAGATCGATACTTAGGGAGAAGGTTAAGGAGTTACAAACACAGGATGCATAATTGAGTGAGCTCTGAGAAGAAATTTAGAATGGCATGAAATCTGAAGTGGTAGTGAGGGATGATGGACTTCTGGTTGTAGGAAATAGACTTTGTATCCCGAATGTCAAGGAAGAAAAGGATGAAATACTGGATGAGGCACATAATGCACCTTATATCATACACCCGGGCAGCACCAGGATGTACAGACATTTAAAAGAGCACTTCTGGTGGAAAGGCATGAAAAGGGATATGGCAAAATATGTAAGTAAGTGTCTAGTGTGTCAGCAAGTCAAGGCTAAACACCAGGCACCTTCAGGAAATTTAAGGCCATTGTCTATTCCTGAGTGGAAGTGGCAAAGAGTAACCATGGATTTTCTGATGGGTTTTCCCAAGACTAGTAGGAAGCATGATGCCATATGGGTCATTATTGATCAGTTGACGAAGTTAGCCCATTTTCTGGCAATTAAGCAAACTGATTCTCTGCATGTGTTAGCCAAAAAGTATATTGATGAGATAGTAAGATTATATGGGGTTCCGGATTCAATAGTCTCTAATAAGGATCCTTGGTTCCCTTTGAGATTCTGGGGAAGCTTACAAGAAGCTCTCAGAACTAAGTTGAATTTTAGCACAGTTTTTCATCCCTAGATGGAGGGTCAATCTGAGAGGACCATTCGGACACTTGAGGGAATGCTTGGAGCACATGTTATGGATTTTAAGGGAGCTTGGGACGAGCATGTGCCATTGGTCGAATTTGCTTATAATAATTCGTACCATTCGAGCATTCAGATGGCTCCATATGAAGCATTGTATGGGTGGACATGTAAAACTCCGGTATGTTGGAATGAAGAAGGAGAAAGGAAACTGATAGGGCCCGAGTTAATTCAAATGACAGTTGATAAGGTTAATCTAGTTAAACAACGACTTAAGGCAGCACAAGATAGAATTAAGAGTTATACTAATTCACACTGAAAGGAGATGGAGTATAAGATCGGTGAGAAAGTCTTTCTTAAGACATCTCCTTGGAAAGGAGTCATGAGGTTTGGCAAGAATGGCAAGTTGAGCCCGAGATATGTGGGCCCATATGAAATTATAGAGAAGATTGGACCGCTAGCCTATAGGTTAGCGCTACCACCAGAATTGTCACAAATACATGACGTATTTCATGTATCTATGTTGAGGAGGTATAGATCGGATCCATCCCACATCATTCAGACCACTGAGGTTCAATTGAGAGATGATCTGAGTTATGAGGAGATTCCAGTAGAGATCTTAGATACCAAGGAAAAGGTCCTCAGGAACAAGAAGGTTCAATTGGTCAAAGTCTTGTGGAGAAATCACTCGGTTGAAGAGGCCACATGGGAGAGCATGGAGGCCATGAGGGAAAAGTATCCACACATTTTCAATAACTTAGGTAAGAATTTCGAGGACGCAATTTTCTTAAAAGGGGGAGGAATGTTGGCCCCTGAAAAATTTTCCTTACTATAAGCATGATTAGATTTATTTTGGGGTTTTGCTAGATTAGCCATGTTGGAATTAATTAGCTTGTTTATGTGGGTAAGATAATATGGCATGGGCTAAAGGCCTTAAACTATTAAAGTAGTAGGAGAGTGTAAGGCCAATTTTGGCAAGTCATGTAAGTTTAAAAACCATAAGGCATTAAAGTAAAGGCAAAAGGGGACTTTATGCAATCATTGAGGGTGTAAAAGAGAAGAAAATGGGGTGTCTTGCATTCGAAGAGAGAGAAAATGAAATTGAAGAAAGAAGGGAGGGAGAGTTTCGTGAGTTTAGAGAAAGAGAGAAGAGCAAGCTAGGGTTTGATTTTTCTTAGCCTTCCAGAGGGATTTTGAGAGTGATCAAGAAGGGAAAAAAGTAGAGGAAAAGAGCTTTCTTTTGAACCAAGCAATTCTTCATTTGATGAAGATTTTAGGTAAGTTGTTTTTTTTTAATCCTTTGAAGTTTTGATAGATTTTGGTTCAAAGAGTTTAGGAAATGTATGGGTAAAAGTATTGTAGGATTAATTTCATGCTATTGGTCCTTGAGGTTTTCCATTATGAATTCCATTGATTTTTGAGATATTTGTCAATGTTGAAGAAAATCAAGAAGGGCAAGAGGAGCAAGAGGAGAGGCTTTTTTTTTGAACAAGCCATAATCAAGGACTTTCAAGGTGGGTTACTTTTTTATGATTTAGTAATAAGCCACTATTACCTCTTTCAAGAAGTGGAAATAAATGAGTTTCAACTACTTCTAAATGTGCATTCATTGTTCTTGAGTACTTTGAAAATGTGCTGCATATTGTGTATCACGAAAATGAACTTTGTCTTTTTAAAGGGTATTAAGCTTAAGAAAACAAGTTTCTGAAATATGCCCTTATGGACAGTATGATTGAAAAATCAAGAAATACATGTTATGTGGGTTTGTGGTGGTCCCCTAAGTTAAGTCAAGCGCACTTTGACGAAAAGGCTTCTCCCGCCTGCTCGCAAGTGACATGGAGCTCCTTCATGGACTCCCATAAGTTCACGGCTACGCAAGACCATTGTATGGAATTGTGTAGTATGTTTTGTTTTGGATCCACCCGAACCAATTTGATGTGCTTATGTGTTCACGATAAATTGAAAATAGTGAAGTATACATGTTATGTGTTAATGTGAGTTTCTACAATGAAATTGATTATTGCATTGTTTTTGCTTGTTACCGATTATAAAATTGTTACCCACGAGCTTTAAGCTCACCCCCATTTTTCTCCCTACAAGCAGGTGATGAGCAAGAAATTTGAGTAGTCAAGGGCCAAGGCATCACTCCACTTTTGAAATGTTGTTGTATTTTAAGCAGATCTTGTAAACCAAGGCTTTAGATGCATTTTGAGTAATTTATGATTCAAGTATCTTTTGTATTTTGGGATTTCTTTTGAAACAATTGATGTATTGGGGGCTTGAAATGCCCACTAAAGCTTTGTAAAACTACAATCTTTCGATGATAATGATTTATGATTTTGTTTTCTCCCATGTTTCTCAAGGCTTCATAAGGAGAAAAGCTGTGTACTGACTTCAGGAAAATATCTGGGTTGATCTAGGCTGTTTTAAGCAAACTTATCTTCTGGGAAGTTGTAAGCCTTTCTTTTATCTTTCCAACGGTATATAACATGAAATTTTTGGACGTCCATGTAGAAAGTTGTGGTTCTTATGAGGGGACATGCTCTGGAGAGTGTAGAAAGTGATGTAGAATCGTATTAGTTTGACTTCTCTATCGTCTTAGTTTGACTTCTCTATCCTCTTAGTTTGATTTCTCTATCATCTTAGTTTGATGACTTTATCGTCTTAGTTTCACTTCTCTATCTTCTCAGTTTGACTTCTCTATCATCTTAGTTTAACGACTCCATCGTCTTAGTTTGACTTCTCTATCGTCTTAGTTTGACGACTTTATCATCTTAGTTTGACAACTCTATCATCTTAGTTTGACTTCTCTATCATCTTAGTTTGACAACTCTATCTTCTCAGTTTGACTTCTCTATCATCTTAGTTTAACGACTCTATCGTCTTAGTTTGACTTCTCTATCGTCTTAGTTTGACGACTTTATCATCTTAGTTTGACAACTCTATCATCTTAGT
>JAOSBM010000003.1:17100627-17112964 GCA_027568955.1 Erythroxylum tenue
TACCAATTTTGATTATCAATTTTACAATTTCACATTTAATTATTAATTTCACATTTGATTATCAATTTTACATTTAGATTTAGATATTGATTATCAACTTTCAATTTTAATAATCAATTAATCAACATTAACACTTTAACACCTCACTCACCTCCACCCTCACCGCACGGCCTCACCACCACACCATGATCATTGACACCACCATCGAATAACCAAATTATCATTACATAAAATACATGAACAATTGAACATCTCAAGTCCCAACTCAAGCTCAACTCAATCTCATTCATCAATAATTCAATATTACCGTAAATCACAAACTAAACAATTCATACATTCCACTTTCAAATCCAATTTCAGTTCAACAATTTACAAAACCTGTTCAACATTTCAACTCCAACAATTCAATATCCATTCCCAAATTCCAACAACCCAATTCACATCCACACAAAATTTCTTACCCAACATCCAGCATCCAACACCAACATACACAAATCCATTATCCAACACAATCAAAATGCAATGAAGAATGCAAAAATCGAAAAACACACACCCAAACAATCAGGTCTTCGGGTTGACGTCGGATCGCTGAGGGGTTGGTGTCTTGGTAGTGCACTTGAGGTGCGACGGACGGTGCGGTTGCGGTCTAGCTGCGATGGACGGTGACGACATGCTACAGTATGGAGGAAGAGGAAGACATGGCCTCTTCAAGACTTCAATCGACGCCAAGGGAGGAGCCTAGGTCGAAGGGAGATGAGGAAAGGGGGATGGCGACGGTGAGACGACGAGATGGTGACGGCGAGACGGTGAGAGGCTGAGGAGGAGATGGCGAGAGGGAGAGTCAAGGGAGAGAGGCGATAGGCGATAGCAGAACTAGTCGGGGTGGGGGGGGGGGGTAGGTAGTTTTTAGGGTTAAGAAATTGCAATTTTCGAAAAATTTCGGTCGGTAACAACCTATATTTACGGCCGGTACCGACATTTACTTATTTCGTACCGTTTTCCGGGGAACGAAATCCATAACTTTGTCTTCGACATGAAATTATGTATGCGGAGATGAAAACTATAATTAATAATTAAGTTTAGGGAATAACTAACTTAAAGTGCCCAATAATTTAAAATTTTTTAATTCAATTTCTAATTTTTAAAATTTTAATTAAATGATCATTCCTTTAAAAAAATTTTGAATTGAGCTATTACAATTTTAAAAGGCTAATTATTGAGTTGAAAATTTTTAAAGTTCGAATACTAAATTTAAAAAACTTAAAAGATTGAGCATTTAAAATTGATTATCCCTTAAATTTATTGGATTCAATTAATTCATAATACAAGAAATCGAATGAAGTTTGGGGTTATTATTTTTAAAATGACCAAGTATTATATTTGTTTGATTGCTTAATAATTTGTACAAAGTTGCATTCACTTCTACCATTTACTTCCTCCGAGGGAAAGAAATTGGCAGAGGTTTTTTAACTAGGAAAAAGGGAATTCGGATCTTCGGTTCAATTTTATAGTGTCTTATTCTGTTCTATAAATTTCAGTCATTTATTTATGTGGGTCTCATGTGAGTCCCGCATAAATAAATAGCTGAGATTTATGAGACAGAATAAGTCACTATAATATTGGACAGAAGATCCTGTCCCGAAAAAAGGGAAGTACTAGTTCATTAACTGGATTAGATCTGTATTAAATGTCAAGAATCTTCAGCTCCCTCTCTCTCCTGACATAAAAAGTAGATGGATTCTTTAATTAAGTTTTATTACGATGTTATAATTAGTTAATGTTTTTTTAATTTTGTCTATAGTTAATCCAATATTTATTTTCAAAAAAAGAAAAAAAAAACATGTCAACGAAATTAGGAATTTAATGCGTCCTGTGTTGTTAGTGGTGACTAAAAAGTTATATTTTATTCTTTCAAAAAAAAAAGAAGTTATATTTTATAAATAATAATTAAAAAGTTTTTATACTACCCACTTCTTGGATGACAATTTAGCCTTTAATATGGGAACACTTGTAAAATTATGGTTCAATCAATGATGTTATGGTTCCATAAAGGTTAAGGTTAGAATGCTGACAACTAAATGGAAATTTTTGTTGCAGCAGATGTTGAAGTGATTGAGACTCGCAAGTCAACCATGTAACTATTGCGTTACATATCGTCCGGACTGACATAAAATCACCTCTGATATATTAATTGCGTGAAAATATTGTAATCTATAGGTACAGAACCAGATGTAGAAAAGAAATTCTGTCAAAAATCCAAGAACAGGCAAAAGAAAAAAGGAAAAAGGAAAGACGTAATAGTAATGCCTGCCAATGCCATGAACAGGGTATTGCAGATGCAGGTGCTGGCACACATTGACATGATTACTGAGAGCCACCATTGAAGCAAAAACACCTGAAGCATAGGCTCCACATTTGATGCCATCTCAATTGGTGAAACAATGCAAAACTCAGGACAACCAAATTGGACAGGCACAACACAGTCTGTGATGGGCTCACAGAAAAGCTAGAAAACAGTACTTAAAGAGGGTGTTTTAGTGGACAGCCTTTTTAAGTGTGTTGTTTCATCTCTTATAGTAGCAATTTGCATGATACCACTACCACCAGCACCTCCACCACCATTTGTCTTCTTGCCTCCTCTCTCTCTCTCTCTCTCTGCTATTATGAGCGTAAGCAGCATTAGTTGACTGGCTATGGGGCCTCTCTTGGTTTCAGTGCGAATGGAACCTGTTGATCAGACAACACCCGCTGATGCAAAAGGTTTGATTTCATCTTCACCATTTTTAGTACACCTGCGGGAAAGCAAAGTCTGTTTGCTTGCTTATGAACATTTTATCAACTTTTCTTAGTATTTCTTGGATTCCCTCAGTCACTTGTAATTTACGTAAACTCTAACTGGTTCAAGTTGGTTGGAAGGTCTTCTAAGAAATGTTAAAAATGAAGCTTTGACAGACAAATTTGAGGCTTACAATTTGGTGTACGATGGACTAGATGTATCATTTTCACGTACTACTTTTCTATTAATCATATTTATCAAATGCAAGAGCACTTAATAGTTAAATGTCCTGGTTAGTGGAATTTGATTGTCTAGCCAATGTATGAGACGAGTAGATGAAGAGGAAGAGAGAAGAAAGCAGCTATTGCATTCCCTTCTGATCTCATAAAAAAGATGGAATGAAGGCATAAACTAGTCAACCACACAACAAAACACCAGGAACATAGACACTAGATGCTATCGTGCTACTGCTATAGGAAAAAGCATCTCTCATTTTCAGTGTAGCAAGTCTACAGAGGTAGCGATGGATTGGCTTGAAGACTCAGCTCTGAGGTGCGCAGTATTGCAGGGGACCTCTTCAAGGTCTCTTAAAGCAGAGACAGTATAAGGGCTGCCAATTTGCAAGTCAGTAAGCATTTGCCGAAGATCAGAAGCCTCTTCTTTGAGTCTTGCATTCTCTTGAAGAACACGATCATGGCACTCAGATACGTGGTTCAACTTGTCCATCAGATTGTGGTTCTCAGTGCGTAGCCGAACAACCTGAGACCACAGCTCATCTAGGTGTCTTTGTTTCCTCATCCTCGACCTTCGAGCTGACTCTCTATTCGAAATCATTCTTCGCTGCTTCCTTTCGTCAATGATGCTAAGTTGATGTTCCTGATCAAGAGCTTCATTGGAAGTTGATGATGAATTATTGCTGCTAAGACTTGAGGACTGATGCAGAGTGAATTCTTGTGCTGATTGAGGAAAGGAAGAGGTCTGCAAGTTGGCTAATAATCTATTGAAATGGATGTAGTTAGTTTCTGTGATTGCGCCAAATTTAGTTGGCAAAGGAATTGAATTCTCAGGTGATAGATAGTGAATTCCGGTTAGTTCACCAGGAAGCATGGCTCCAAATCAGGATGATAGCAGTTTAGGGCTGTGTATTTGGTTTTGGTGGAAGGATAGAATCAGCATGAGGAGTGCAGGGGTTATATAGGAGGGAAAAGGCAAATGAAGTGGGCTAAATTTCACCAAGAAGACAAGAGTAACAGTATAATCACTAGACGTTTACATGAGCAAGAACTTGAACAATTCTTGTGGATGACAATATATCCTATGTATTCCCCTCGTGACTAGACATGCATATAAACAAACATACATATACGAAACTATACGATATTTGAGTCTTTTTCCAAGACGGATAAGGAGATGTGCATACATGTACTTTTTACTGTTTATGTATGTTTTGAACAGATAATGTCATGCATGAGAACCACAAGAATGGAAGTTTAGTAATTTGGATAATCATTTTGGGTGTGTTTGATGATGTGGGGGAATGCAATGAGGACTACTTTGGCAGGAGAAGAGAAGGAAAAGTTGGCGAATAAGAAATGTAGAAATATGATGTTAAAGTCAATGTCAGGGGGGTGGTTTTCTTCAGGAGCCTGGACAAATTCAGAATCATATTAACACTTCAAGCTCTATCAACCAATAACACCTTGGGCTTCATGACGCAAGAAAGTTCAGTTTAAAAGTTGTGTAAATCAAACATAGTTTTTATTACAATTTCGGTGACTCACCCAGCACTTGATGCTGGGATTGGAGGGGTCCATTAGAATGGAGTTATCAATTTAGTTAGCATCCAGCACCTAAATCCCAACTATATATATTAATAAACGTAACCAAAATCGTATGCAGATTCCTAATTCATGTTGTATTATTCACTTAACAACATCTGCTACTTGTCCTTCGAGCCTTACTGGGCTACCTTCCTAGGAAATCCCACTGGAATAAAGGGAAAAAGTAAAATATGCTTCGCGGGAAGAGTGAAGCAATGTCCAAGAACTCAAGCCATCTCACCGACATGCACATTAATGAAAATTGAACGACCTCTTGCTCTTGCCCCACCAAATTGAGTTTTAAAGGTGTCTGTAACATCTACCTCAGTAAAAGCAGCAGCTAAATGCAGGATATATAGCATATAAATTATCAGTACTGTACATTGGTTCACTTGCATAATTGTGTGTGTCAAGGAATAAGTGCTTTCTTCTACATTAATTTACCAATTTCTTATATTCTACCACACAATATCAGCAATAGCTACATCTATAGTTAATCACCTAATTAAACTACCTTATCAGATACCGTCACATCAGCGACCAATACGTTGGAGTTCTGGTATCTCACTCAAACATTAGCCAGTAATTTCTTATTAGAGATTGTTGCTTATCAGAATCGTTTATTGACCCACTTGCTAAAATACTAATGTTATTAGTACAAAAAGAAGATTAGATCAAAAAAGTCCTGCCAAATCCTAGAGGCAGCAACTTGTGGACGCAAACGTTTTTTTTTTCTTTGAATATTCTGCGTTCATGACTTTTAGCTTAGCATCTGTAATAAACTATGCCCCAGTCCCAGTGTAGGTGATTCTCCACCATGGTATTTCCCTTGAGCACTTTATTTCTCTTGTGGATCAGAATATCTATATATTTATTTTATGAGTTAGGGAAAATAAAGAATTAGATTCCACGACACTCACCTTTAACAATCTAATCTAAAACATGTGTTTGGGTTCATGATTATCGCCTAGCAGACATAAATTTGTTTCTTTGCGCATCTTTTATTTGTGCGTAATACACAACAGCTGGTCTTGAGATGAAATGTGAAATTACATTGGTCAATTACCATAAACCGGATAGAACAACAAATCCTTAATGTTAAGATGTCAACAATTTGATCATTGGTTGAAAGATATTGCATATGAAGTTCCCGCTCAGACACCTTACCGTGAACATAATATAAATCAATCTGAAGATGCTTGGAGTAGGAATGAAAAATTGACATAATTGTAAAATATGTGGCTGACAAATTATCACACTAAACAATAGGTCTGTCTAACTTCATAAATTGCTATTGCAATGGCTTGACACTTTGCCTTAGATGAGCGAGCAACTTTCTTTTATTTTCTAGAGCTCCAAGTAATTAGATTCGATCCAACACAAATGGCTAGGCCTATTGTTGATTTTCGATCATACTTATTACAACCCCAATTTGCTTCACAATAGGTGGTAACTTAAAATTTTTTTGTTGCTCAAAGAAATAACCCATGATTTACCGTCCCTTTGAGATATCTTAGGATTTGTTTGACTTGCATCCAATTACACTTTAATGGCTGATGCATTTACTGAGATATCTTGTTAATCAAATAATAACAAATACCCGAAGGAGTCATGGAAAGATATTGGAGTCCACCACCATACTTCAAAATAGAGCGGGATGAAATTAATGATTTTTTTGAACGAGCAAATGTAGAAATAAGAATATTTTCTTTTTGTAACAATTCACAAATTTATTAGCTTGAGCGAGAAAAACATGTGTCCTTATCGAAGAAGCATCCATACCAAGAAAATAACTTAAATGACCTAATTCTTTTAAAGGGAACTTAATTTGCAACTTGTGAATAATATGTTTAATGAATGACTTGTTGTTCCCGATAATCAAAATATCATGCACATAAATGGGGAAAAAGGTATGTTATGTGAGCTTCTTTATAAAAATAGGACTTATCTATTTTAGAGGCTTGAAAACAATAGATAAATAATTATATAGTGAGACATTTATGCCACCATCTTGAAGCTTGCTTAAGGCCATATATAGATTCATTTAACTTGCAAAAATAATGTGGCCAATTAAGATGCTTGAAACCTTGTAATTGCTTCATAAATACATCTTTATCAAGTGTCCTATTCAAAAAAGCATTTAACACATCATATTGATTAACATCTCAATTGTTTAAAATAATAAAAGTAAGAATTAATTGAATAATTGCTGGATTTATCACAAGACTGAAGGTCTCTTTATAATCAATGCTAGGTTGTTGATGAAACCCTTTGGCAACCAAACGTGGCTTATATAGATTAACATTACCAGTATTATCTAGCTTAATTCGAAAAAGACAATTATTTCTAATTAAATTTTGGTTTTGTGATGTAGGGACTAGGGTTCATGTGTTGGTGGCAAGCATAACATTGAATTCTTCTTGTATTGCCTTTTTTCATTGGGGGACTTTTAATGGCTTGGATGTAACAACTAGGTTCTTCATGCATGGTGGAGTTATGAAATATTCTCGGTTTCAACTAGCTTACTTGTAACCTAGTCACCTTGTAGTGAGATTTTGTAGTTGTTAGGAACTTTTGTATTATAGTCAGATAAGTAAACTTCTAAGGGAAGTCTAGGTGATATAATGTGAGGAGATAAGTTATGAGTTGAACAAGTTATGTTGGAGATGATTGAGGGATATTTGGATTATTTAGCATGCTAGATGGTGTTGGGTTGGATTTGGGTGTGTCAGGTTCATGTGTTGAAGTTGGGATTTATATATTTGATAAAGAAGTGTCAGATCTAAATGATTTGGTTGTATTTGAGTAGGATTAGTATTTGAAGGTGAATAGGAAGAAAAAAATATGGTTAGGTAAAGTAATGGTAGTAGGACTGGTGTTGTTGAAGTAAGACTATGAAACCAAATCAATATATGAAACACCAACTTCAATATGTTTGAAAGGGAATGCATGTTCATTAAACATCACATGTCGTGAAACAACAATTTTTTTGGTGAAAAAATTCAAACAAATATAACCCTTGTGGATTTTTCTATACCCCATAAAAACACAAATTTAAAACTAAGAGATAATTTATGAGGAGAATAAGGACTTAACCATATATAACGAAGATAACCAAACACATAAAGTGTATCATAACTAGGGTTTTGTTGAAATAATTTATGATAGGGATTGTCATTATTTAATGTGACAGTCGGCATTCTATTGATTACATACACTGCTATATCAAATGCATAATTCCAATATTCATATCGTACAGACGAATGATATAATAAGGACAAACAAGTCTCCCCAATATGCCTATGTTTCCTTTTTAGCACACTTATTTTGTTTAGAGGTTTTAGGACATTAAATCTTTAGGTGATGCCATTATTAAGTAAATAGGAAGTCAAGGCTTGATATTCACCACCCCAATCTGCTTGAAAGGATTTGGTGGAACATTATAATTTTTTTTCAAATAAATGTCAAATTTTAATAAAACAATGAGAACTTATTTGAATTTGGGAAAATAAATCTAAGTATATTTGCTATAATAATCATAAAACAAAACATAATAACAACACCCATCAAATACAAGCTATATGATAAAGTCCCCATAAATCTGAACAAATTAACTCTAATGGACTTTGTGTAACATAATTGAACTTATAAAGATGTAACTTTTTTTAAAAAACTAGAAAGAGATAACTTATGAGTCTTATTAATAGAACAAGCATGACATAAACTGGAGACTTTATTTTTAACAAACAGAGATATATTATTATGTAAAATATTATGAACGATACACATATGAGAATGTTCAAGTCATGATTGCTAGGTAGAAAGAGTGCAAGAATGAGCATGAATAGGAGAGTTTGGTTAATGAATAAGTTCAAGTAGCATAGTGTATAACCCCACAATCATTCTGGTTGATATGTAACGATTCCTTTATATGGATATTCTTAATCACAAAATGGTTAGGAAAAAATTCAATAGATATATTATTAGTTTTGGTACAATAACAAACAAAAAAGAAAGTTATTGTAAGATTGTGGAACATATAAAATACCACATAACTGAAAATCACAATTAGAAAAGTGACAATCAGAAGAGCCAATGTTAGAGAATGGGATTGTTTTACCATTGTTAATTTCGATGTCATCAAAGGCCTTGATACTTATGGTGTGAAGTAATATTTTCAATATTAGCTATAAGATGATGCGTTGCCCCAATATCCATAATATATTGATGTTTTAGTAAGGGGTTGGTGTAGCCAAATTGGCATTTAACCTAAAGGTGTGTGGCTATTACTAATTGAACATTGGGGTTGGGCACTGTCTATCTAGATGACCGTGACTACCATTAGTATGATAGATCCAGGTTAATAAATCAGTTGATGATCCTTGTGAATAAAATAACTCCTTGATGATAATATTGTGTAAATGGAACACCATTAAAGTGAGCTAAATAGGTATTTAATTCTTGACCATGATTTTGACTACCATGACCTCCACATGTAGAATTTTAATATCTACAATTGGAATTAGAAGAAAAAGATTGTTGATTATTGGCATAATGGGTTGTTGGTTTCACAACTTCCTTTGATGATACATCATTAGACAAATTCTCTTCTTCGCTTAATGATAACCTAAACAAATCATCACAAGAAACATGATCAATTCACTATAATAAACTATACATAATGGGATGATATGTTTTGCTAAGGCAATTAATTATCACTTGTACAAGATCATCTTTAGGTACCCTATGTTGTAAAGTTGTAAATTAATCAAACATTCCCTTAGCTAGTTGCATATATTATGTAAAATTTTTATTATTATCCTTTTCTAAAATATAAAATTCAGATTTAATGGTTCAAACTTGAGACCTCATGTGTATATGGTTGAAAGCTTTTTCCAAGCCTATCTAGTCATTGTTGCACCTATAATTTATAGTACAAAGCTCTTTACCATTGATCTAATGATCCATCTACCATTGATCTAATGATCCATCTTAGTACCAATTGATACATTTGAAACCAGATTTTTAAAAGGGGGTTATGATCATTGTTGATTGGTTTGGTGGAGATATTTTTGTGCCATTAATAAGATGTGCCAAATTATAACTATTTAGTAAAAGGAGGAGTTTTATTTTCCATAATAGATAATTGTTTAAATTAAATTTAATATAAAGTTAACCAACAAAGTTGGGCAAGGATATGATTGTCATTAAGCTTGAAGTGGTTGGAGTAGATGTAGGAATTATAGCTCCTTCATTAGCCACATTTAATGCTAGAAGATGGTTAAAGTTGGAAAAATGTTGACAATCATAATTTAAGAGATGGTTAATCGTTTTAGTGGGACAAAGGAAACTAGCGGTGGATAATAAATAAACAATAAAACTAGATGAACAATAAAAAATGGTGGTGGCTACTGGAATAAATAAGGAAGGAATAAGCAAGGAATAAAAAGCTGTTGGTGGTAAATAAAAAGCTGGTGGTGGCAATCATTTTAATTAGTTATAGGAATAAATAATGATGATAAAATTTTGGCAAATGAAAGGTAAAGAAGCTAAGAAAAATCCTAACTACCATGGAGGCTTCTAGGTAGGAGGAAAAAAAAGGCTTTAATACCAAAATAGAACAATTATAAATTTTGGCTTAGAATGAAAGATGAAGAAGCCAAGAAAAATCCACACACACACACATATAAAAAAAAAGTGTTTTTTTTGTAGAGATAGGATTACAACAAATCAAATTTAAGCTATAGATGATAAGGATAAAAAATATAACAGGCTAACAAACTTGAAGATTAGCTTTGTCATAACAAACTTGAGGATTAGCTTTATCAAAACCTTATAAGAATAAACAAGGATCATTTACTACATTGACTTTTATGAATTTATTATATAAATAGTATCATGTGAACAAAAAAGTATCAAAGTTTCTACTTATGGTATAATAGATTTATCTTAATATCACCTTGTAACTTGTTCATATGAAAAGACTACATAAGTACAAAATTGGGGTTTAGTGGATGAAACGTTTTCTTAAATCAAATTTAATGGATATAACATTAATAGGGATTTGACATGATGATTCAATGAATTTATTTCCATAATATTTTCAAGAAAATATATATATCGTAATATGAGCTAACTGATTCAAACATGTATCTTGCTAAATTTATAATAGATAAATGATGTCCCAAATTATTATAACCTAACCATCTCATTTTATAATATAAATAAATAAGTAATAACTTTATCAATAAAATTAAAATTAAAATTATACTTAAGTTTAAACAAGGTTTTATTAAGTTAATTATAAGTTGCAATAAGTTATAATTAAGAGTGCAAAATAGCAATTTTTTATCGAGCATATCACAAGTTTGCATGTATTCATACAAGCCATACTAAATAATAACATTAAGCGCAACATGAAATTCTAGTCATATAATATACTGAGGAATGGAACGCAACAAATGCAACTTCCTTGATTTTAAAATGTTATAAGAATATAATTATCATTGCATGATTTATTCTTAAATAGAAATATTCCCAAAACATAAGATTGTACATAAAATACATATTATTAATATGGCAACATGAAGAAAATGAAAAAAAAGATAGGCTTTTTTTCACCTTACTTTTTCATACAAAGAAAAATTTGAACCACAATTTTATTAAATTCTTGAAATATTTTGTTTTTGTCACATTTTGATAGAAAATTTTCTTTTTAGTTTTCATTTACAATTTGGTGGTGCAATTTATTGTGAGGGTGTATAAAAAAGAAAAAAGTTATCAAACATATTATCACATTAGCATTTTTGGTAAAATTTGAACTCTTATTTTGTTTTCATCAGTATAATTACATTGATATATAATAAGTAAAACTTAATTAAATAATATTTTTAAATGAAAAATAATCAAGTAAGGTGTATATTATTATTTTTTAATTGTCAAAATGTGTTCAAGAAGGATTGAGACAATCTTTTCCTTTCTCACTAAAATTTTTGTTATTATCAAATTTCTTTTATTTTGAATAATTTTGCTTTTGAATTTTTTTGTTTTTAAGCTTCCTTCCTTGGTTAATTTCTTAGGCAAGGGCCTTCTCGCTTAATTTTTAAAAATATTTTATTTACTCTTTTTAAGAATAAATTTAGAATCTTTCTCACGACTTATGAACTATTTCCAATAATCTTCCTTCCTTATAATTGTAGCCCTCTTATGTACCCTTTGATATATCTACTTCAAATTCAACCATTCATCCTTCCAATGCTTACTTATTGAATATGATTGTACTAGTCTCTAGATTAACAAACTATATTTTCCTCCCCCTTATCTCTATTATTCTAGTTAAACAATCTCTTTTTTACTCCCTTACATTCTTTATTGTCTAATTCCACTTCCTTTTTGCCTACTCCTATTCCCTCAATTCCTTTGGGTCTCTCTATTCTCTTTCTAGTAACCTTTTTAGTTGGTGTTACTGCTTATACTAAGCCCTCGCCTCCTTATGTTCTTAGTTAATCATATCATTTAACCTATACAAGAAAAATAAAAAGATGGTATCAAGTGGTTGCTAATTTGAGTTGTTAGACCTTGTTTTTATTTGCTTAATTGTTTAAATTGTTATTTATGTTTTAATTGCTTAATTGGTTCTTTATGCTTAATTGGTGGCTTAGCATTTTTTTTTAATTTGTCTTTAATTAGAATTTGAGAGAAAGAGTAGAATTTAATTTGAATTGAAATGGTAGGTGAAGTG
>JAOSBM010000003.1:17136434-17148648 GCA_027568955.1 Erythroxylum tenue
ATAGGTGTGGAAATTGTGTTCTAAACTCAAGGGAAAAACTGTATTGATCTGGGTAAAATTAGCCAAATATGTCTTCATGAAAGTTATAGTTTATCCTCTTGGCTTTCCAACGCTATAAAGTATGTAAATTTTGAGTATCGGAGTTAAAAGATATGAGCATTATAAGAGATAATACTGCATAGGAGGTATGGACATGACAGCTATGGAGAATGATAAGAGTTTGTGTATGTTATGAGTCATTGGAGTTGAGTTTTGGGAGTTTAATGCACTCAAATTGGTAATTAAATGTTTAAGGGGTGATATGACTTTAGAAGAAGTGAATTTGGGAAGATTATGAGTAAATATGATGTTAGAATGGATGTAGGAACCATTGGAGAGGCTTTAGAGGAAGTTTTGGGTGACATACGTCCGTTAGATGCACTTTAAGTCCATTAAACAGACCTTCTCGGGCCAAAAATGGCTCCCAACCCCAACAATGTCCGTTAGGCGGACATGTATGTCCGTTAAAAGGACATCCACAGGACAGCTACAGTGAATTACGATTTTGACCATTTTAGAGGCAAAATCTCGCTTTGAGTTCTTCATAAAAGTTGTAGATCTAGAAGTCCTATTTCAAACCGTGTAAAAATGACATCAATACAACATATGTAGTGGAAGTTATAGCAGTTGTGCCATGACAGGCACAAAATGATTAAGAACATAAACATGTTGGATTCTTTTGGCCATAACTTCATCATCCGACCTCCAAATAAAGTGATTCTTTAAGCAATGGATTCCTAACACGTTTTCTACCTTTACAAAAATATATGGCCCTTGGTTTTGAACTTAAAAGGATTGATGGAAAGAAAATGAGGGATCAGTTGGAAGAGCATAACTAGGTTATGAATATACTTTGGGTTTTTAAGCATATCTTGAGCTATAGAGCTTCGAATGAGATGGTTCTTTCTTCAAAATAAACTACATACATGGAGCTACAATTTTTCTGAAAAAAAAAAGTCAAGTTGTAATGTGGGTGGTTGGCTGGTGTGGGCTCGCTCCTTATGGTTTGGGGTGTTATGCGAATGAAGATGAAATGATGAGGGCTAAAGAGATTCCACATAAATAACCCTATAGGAAATACGCTCACGTCTCACGCTTTATGACTTCGGAACGATTGTTGGGCTTCGAAAACGGGACCCAATAACATCTGCATGTGGGTCTACTGGAAACAATCTCTCTACTATGTAGGGGTAAGGCTGCGTACTATCAGACCTCCGTAGACCCCCTTCACTGCAGGACTTCGGGCTGGGTGTGATGATGATGATGATGATGATTTGTTATTAGAATGATGTAATAGCATTTTTATTGTAATTATTAATATTTTGTATCATTAATATTAAGGCTTTGTAAGGGGATGAATTTTCACACTAATTCTAAGTATATGATTTTATTTTGGACATTAGGCACCAAAATATCAATAGAGTCTAAGAGTGAGGCTCACTAATGGAGATGCCTCAAAAGTGAAAGTCAAATGGCAAAGTAAAATTCTTATTCAATGTAAAGATGGAAATGAGAGGTTTATTCCTAATGTTTTTTATGTCCCAGATATGAGGAGCAATATTTTGAGTTTGGGTCAATTGTTGGAACATTGTTACATGATTTTTATGAAAGAATGAATGCTTTATTTGAGGGACCAAAATAATCAGTCGTTAGCCCAAGTAGAAATGACCAAAAATCGCATGTTTAAGTTGAATTTGGTAAATGTACAAGCAAGATGTTTAAAGGCTTGTATAGAGGATAAAACTTGGTTTTGGCATTTGCGGTTTAGGCACCTTAATTTGGGTGCTTAGAAATAAATGGAAAATAAAAGAATGGTGAATGGTATACCAAACATAGACCATTACGATAAATTTTGTAAAGGTTGTGTGTTTGGAAAACTTCCAAGGAATTCTTTTCCAAAAGAAGCAAGACTTGTGCGAAGAAGGTGTTTGAATTGGTTCATACCGATATTTGTGGTCCAATAACTCCTAACTCGTTTGGTAAGCAATGTTACTCTATTATTTTTATTGATGATTATTCCCAAAAGAGCTGGGTTTACTTTTTAAAGGGGAAATTGGAAGCATTTTCTATTTTTTAGAAATTTAAGGTACTTGTTGAAAACTTGAGTGGTGAGCGCATAATGGCTTTGAGGTCCAATAGAGGTGGTGAATTTGCATCAAAAGAGTTTGTAAATATTTGTGAAGAGAATGGCATTAGAAGGTTCTTAATAGCTCCTTATTCACCTTAACAAAATGGAATAGTGGAGAGAAAGAATCGAACTATACTTGACATATTTTGAAGCATGTTAAAGAGGAAAAACATGCCAAAGGAATTTTGGGTTGAAGCAGTGAGATGTGCGGTGTATTTGCAGAATCTTTGTCCAATGTAAAATTTGGAGAATGTTACCTCTTAAAATTTGGAGAAGGTGTTCGAAAGTGTGGTTTATGCTCACATTCTGGATCAAAGGCACACAAAGCTTGATAACAAAGGGCAGAAACTGATTTTTATTGGCTATGATGAAAGCTTTAAGATGTATAATCTCTATGATCCCTTTATAAAAGAATACTTATGGGTTGTGATCTGCAGGTCAATGAAGATAGCATATGGAATTGGAGTTCCATAGAGGAGATGACTCATGAAGAAGTGAAAGAAGTAGCATCAACAACAATTTTCACATTAACAAACACAACTACATCGACAACAGCACAAGCTGGACCATCTTCAACTGTAACCCATGATGAAGATGAGCTAAGAACACTAAAAATAAGAAGCACGAGACCTATACAAGGTGACAAATGAATTACCCTTAGCGCGTCTTTTGACAGATGCAGAAGATATCACATTTGAGCAAGACATAAAAGATGAGAAATGGTAAGTTGCGATGCAAGAGGAGATGAAAGCAATTGAGAAAAAACGATACTTGGGAACTTGAGAAATTACTCGAGACTCGTAAGCCTATTGGTATGAAGTGGGTTTACAAGAAAAAGATGAATATGCAAGGCAAAATTGAGAGATAAAAGGCGAGACCAGTGGCAAAGGGATACAAGCAAAAAGTTAGGATTAATTATGAGGAGGTGTTTGCCCCGGTTGCAAGAATGAAGACAATTCGGCTGCTAATTTCATTAGTGGCTTAAAACAAGTGGAACATTTTTCAAATGGAAGTGAAGTCGGCATTTTTAAATGGAGTGCTTGAAGAAGAGGTCTACATTGAACAACCCCTTAAATATGTAAAAGCTGGTAAGGAGAATAAGGTGTTGAAGTTAAATAAGGCATTATACGAGTTGAAGCAAGCACCAAGAGTATGGAACATCCGAATAGATGCATATTTTAAGGAGCACGGGTTTGTGCAATTTCCATATGATCATGCGTTATATGTGAAGGTATGAGAAGATGGCATCTTATTAGTGGCCTTGTATGTGGATGACTTAATTTTTTATGGGAAATAATAAAGATATGATTGAGAAGTTTAAGTGGGAAATGACATAGGAGTTTGAGATGACCGATTTAGGTTTCGTGTCTTATTTTCTCGGATTAAAAGTGAGACAAGGTAAATATGAAATTTTTACGTCTTAAGAAGCATATGCAAAGGAGATTTTACAGAAGTTTAAAATGGAAGATTGTAATCCCGTAAGCACCCCAATTGAGAGTGGCACGTAATTGTCTAGACATGATGAAGGTAAGGCAGTTGACGCAACATTGTATAGAATTTTGGTTGGAATTTTGCATTATCTTACATGCACAAGGTTGAATGTTGCATATGAAGTTGGCTTGGTAAGCTGGTATATAGAGGAGCCAAAAATGATGCATTAGAAAGCCATAAAATGAATTCTTCGTTATATTAGAGGTATATTATCTTATGGCTTATTTTACTCTCATACTAATGAGTTTGATATTTTTGGATATTCTGATAGTGATTGGAGTACAGATGTGGCTGATAGAAAGAGCACTAAGGATTTTATATTTTTCATAGAAAGCATGACATTTACATGGATTTTGAAGAAACAACCTATAGTTACTTTGTCAACTTGTGAAGTAGAATATGTTACCGCATCTTCATGGTTGTGTAATTTACTAAAGGAGATGAACTTTACTCAAGAGAAGCTAACATAAGTTAGAGTGGATAATAAGTCAGTGACTGAATTGGCAAAGAACCTGGTGCATTATGAAAGGAGCAAACATGCTGATGTGCATTTTCACTTCATACAGAAGCATGTGAAAGAAGGTGACGTGAAAATGATTCACATGGCGAGATATGATCAAGTAGTAGATATATTCATAAAACCATTATCGAGTGATCTCTTCAACAAATTCAAGAAGTTGTTTGGGATGCAAGACATAAAATAATTAAGCTTAAGGGGGGATGTTGGAAATCTAAACTTAATTTAGTCCAATAGTTAAAGTGTTTGTAGTGGGCAGAATTTGAGGCTGATTTAAGAGAGAATGCGAAAGGACAAACGTTGGTCATTTTGGGTGTGTAACCTATGGATTTAAAGCTCTTTAAGTCTAGTTTCAGTTATGAAAGTTTCAAGTCATTTGGACTTCTCTTTAAAAGTTATGACTGTTTTAGTGAAGGATGGTCAAAATTAACTATGTTGTTTAAAATTATGTTATTTATTGTTATACGAATTTCTAGAGTTTTTATATGATGTTTAGGCTTATAAAAAGAGTTGTAATAAGTTATTATGCAATATGATCTAAAGAGTTAATAATACAAACAAGTTGGCTTATTATTTTTCTCTTCTCTCTACTTCAAAAGTGTTAAATACACTATTAGAATCCAATATGAAAGTCCAACAGATGGATCAACTCTTCTCAGAAGGACAATAAACAATCAGATCAAATGACTAGTACTGATATCCTAAATCTAGTAAATCCTGTAACAGTAAAACATTTTTTGATATGAGAAATATCAAACTCTATACATAACATACTTCTAAAGTGGAGATGAGTTGATATCTCCAAAAGAAACCAGTAGTAAATAAAGATAATAATAACACAACTTCTTTTCGATGAACATTACTAAAATACTAGTCTAATAAAAAGACCTTGAATGCTTGTTTGGAACAAACATTATGTAATATTCTACTCACAATAAACTCCAATATCATGAGAGTACAAAATATTAACAAGTTGGTTGACCACATATAATCAAGTTTTATTGTCTCACTTTGAATTGAAGTTCTCGCCAATTCCCATCCTTCCATTGCAACAACTGTAAGCAAATTCAACCCATTAGTAACAAATGGAAGGAGCTGATGTGCACGAATACTCATCAACCTGAATACAATGGCTATTTAACTCTTGCAGTAAAAACAAGCATATACACAAAGAGATACAATATTTGAAGCACCATCAGAGCTAAAGTTATTGCACTGCTCTCAGTTGTTTTTACCCCAAGCTCCTCCAATCCCATGTATTGAATTCAAAAAGAGTTGATATATCAAAATATTTCCTCCAATTCTAATATTTCCTTGGAGGAAAGATGGAAAGCTTTCACAATCTAGCATATGTCCTATATTACGAATCATTTTATTTTTCATTTAGGAGAATCGTAAATAAGCAACATATCTAGGGTGGACAAACATATCGAAAAACCTTCGTATTGGGCCTATGTCAAGTGGCAAACATTATGGGGGAGAAGTCCTCTACTATTTTTAAAATTTTTTGAAATTTTTCTTAATTTTAAATTTTCAAAAAATTACTATTTTTTAATTTTTATTTAAAAAAAATTATGCTTTGATTAACAAATAAAAATGAAATACAAACATAATGAACATCATAGTTGTACTAATCAAATGTTGTTTATATAATGATATAATCTAACTTTTAAACTCGATCTGAACTAACTAAATTCGCTCAAACTAATAATTTATTATAATTACATTAAATTATTAAATTAAGTCAAATTTAATTAATTCTAATCAGATTTTATAGTTAAGTTGAATTACCATATTAGTGATATTTAATTAGATTATATCTAATGTTTATATTGCATATGATCTGATGTCATATTTTTAATCAAAAACTAAGTGAAGGGTTTTTTCAACTAAAATCTAAAATATTTTTTCAAGAATTTTAAAATTTAAGTGGTAATTCTAAGATTTCTAAATAAGCCACCATTGCAGTGGACAAAGAATGCCGCAACTTGTAGGAAAAGTTGGCTTTTTTATTATATAATGGATAGGTGTTAGCCCCTTAGCACATGAAAGCAGTTCATAGCTAGCTGGAAATGGGCCTTGGGTCAAAGGTTAGCTAGATCATATACATGAATGTGACATGTGAAAGCCCAAAGTAACTTAGCAAGTTAGATCTAGTATGACACCAGTTTTGTTAGAGTTTCAGACCCTGTGCGAACCAACTTGGCTAACGCTAAGTTCTTGATGGACTAAAGACTTAGTATATGCTCAAATGAATGGACTATGACTAATGGGCTTGACATGGGAAGCATTAGGTTAGACCAGTGTACTATTAAAAGCTTTGGGCTTTGATGACTCATCATCAATGGATAGAGATCGTAGGGAGAACTTGGATGATATGGTGGATAAGATCATAACAGATGGACATCAGCTCTAAAAGATAAAGACCATATGGGAGGATCATCTAAAGATAGTGGAGATCTTCATGGATATAAATGTATCATTCCTAGATAAATATAATCTCTTATCTTGTTAGTTCACTAGACTCTCCATCATATTGTGATATTTTTTGACGGAAGAAGATGATCTAAATGATTTGTTATTTAGTCTCACAAAATGACAAGTCGTTTAGTATAAAATTACAACCATTCCTTAAAAATCCTTTACGTCATGTTAGTGACACATTATTGCCTCATCATTAAAGGTAGGCCTCGTTAGTGTCATGTCAACTTCCTAGTTATTGCCACATTTTGCTGGTAACCTTATTTGGTTTGGTTTAGACTTACCAGTTTGATTTGATCCAAAAGGATTGGCCACCACTTTGATCACCTAGTTCAACCCCTTCTCCATTAGTTCCTTGATAAACCATACTAGTATATAAGGTCTCTTTGAAGTTTTGAATCAATTTTTGAGTCTAGAATAAACAAATTACAACTTTATAAACTCGTTTCTTCCCTTTTATTGCTTTTACCACTATATATGACTCTAAACTTGCCAAATACATTCCAAACCCTATCAATATCATCTTTGATGGTTTAAACTACGATCTGTGGATTGAGAAAATGTGCACTTATTATTAATGGAGAAATATCAAAACTAACGCAAAAGAAAGATGAAGAAATAGATGTATTAAAAAAATTTTGGTATCTTGGGATGGAATAAAGCATCAAATCTTTACATGGTTTTGGAGCATATGTGTTAAAGTAATCAAGCTTGATTTTCGATGCTTTGACACAACTTAGGAGGTATAAAACTTTTAAAAGAATCTTTACTCTATATCTGATGATGTTAATTGGCTTTAACTATATGGAACACTTTATTAAATGCAACAGTAACTTGGAAAGGCGATTTACTGTTATATGTTTGAATTATCAAAATTAGGATCAAATAGAAATTGGAGCTGCTACTACGCCCAATCTTAATGCTACTACTATCTATGCGAATCTTTATAATCATCAACATATCTGACATCTATTGATGACTCTCAAAGATGAGTTTAAACCAATTTTTAGTTCCCCTCTCCATCGAGGATATCTACCATACCTTAACACTATAATCAAGGAGTTAATCATAAAAGAGAGTCGACTCAATATACTCCGCATAGAAAAGTATGATCCATCTACTAATTTCATTCTTACCACTCATACCTTATTCCTTCAAACTTCTTAGAACTTGGGTAAGAAGATTTATAGGGGATTGTGTAATTACTGTGAGAACAAAATTCTAGACATGGTAACACTTTTAAGTCTTTTTATCCTACTTCTACTATTGGTGATACCATAAAGGGTCTACCAGAAAGTAGCTCTCATAAATCTCCTTAAAATATCTTCATATTCTTCTTTATCAACTTTAACCAAATTCTAGTACTATATCTTCTCCTGCCCTATCTGTCATTTTAGGTATTGCAACCTATTGATATCTTAATTCTGCATTTTGTAACCATATGACCTTTGATTCTTCCATTATTGAATCTTTAGAAATACCATCCATTCCACATATTGCTCATATTTATGATAAGTCTACTATATATGTTCATAGTAGATATTGTCCAAACACTTAAATTACTAATATCTGAAACTTTTCTTTTTCCTAAACTCTCCTTGAATCTTATTTCTATTAGACAATTATATGAACTTGGTCTTGACTTATCCTGTTTTAAGTTATGGTTGTACTATAAAAGATCCACAAATGGGTGAGTTCTTTTTGACAGGGTGTAAAGGTGGATGAATGTGTCAGCTTACTTCTCTAAGTTCCCATACAAATATGTTATTGATTCTAACACTTCTCATATTTAGTATTCTCATATTGATCATCCTTCTACTGTTAGATTAGGATCTTTAGTCTCTAATGATTGTTTAAGCACTGTTAAGATTGAAAACTTTGATTGTGTCTCTTATCAACTTTATAAAATTTATACTTTACCCTTTTCTATTATTGATTCCATTTCTTTGTTACCTTTTGATATGATTCATTTTGACATTTGAAGCTCTACTCCTCATAAAACTATAGGTGGACTGAGATACTATGCAATCTTTTTTATGATGTTTCTTGTTATCCATGTATTTATCTAATGCATTATATATAGATTTGAAGTTTTTAATATTTTCACTCACTTTATTAATATGATTCAAACTTAGTTCTTTTACAATATCAAAACATTTTACACTAATAATGTCATGGAAAAAATATATGCATATTTCACCCACTTCTTTACTCAACAAGGGACATAGGTGTAATCTTGATACTCTTAAGCCCTTCTTATATCCTTTTCCTATCTTAAAATGTGAGATCCCACATCGGTTGGGGAGGAGAACAAAGCACGTCTTATAATGATGTGGATACCTCTCCCTCACAGACGTATTTTACATGACCTAACACACCGGATTCCCATCAGAACTCCAAATTTAAATGTGCTAAGGCAAGAGCAGTACCAGGATGGGTGACCTCATAAGAAGTCCTGTGGAAAAACAAAACTATGCGGGCTGGGTCTAAAGCAAACAATATCTGTGGGCAGGTGGTCTGGTTTGTTACAATGGTATCAAAGCCAATACCCGAGCCGTTGTGCCAGTAAGGATGCTGGGCCTCGTAGGGGGTGGATTGTGAGATCCCACATCGGTTGGGGAGGAGAACGAAGCACGCCTTATATAGGTGTGGATACCTCTCCCTTAAAAACGCGTTTTTCATGCCCTAACGCACCGGATCCCATCAGAACTCTGAAGTTAAACATGTTAGGGAAAAAGCAGTACTAGAATGGGTGACTTCTTAGGAAGTCCTGTGGGAAAACAAAACCGTGTGGGCTAGGCCCAAAGCGGACAATATCTGCAAAGGGTGGTCTGGGCCGTTACATAAAACCTTTTAGGGGGAAACAACTCTTACTGTTGTCTGATCTATCAATCATATTCCTTCTCTTGCCATAGGTAACATCTCTCTTTATAAGTGCTTATTCAATTGTCCTTCTAATTATTAGTCACTTAATTGTTTTAGTTGTGCTTGATTGTCTTCTACAACCTCATGAGTACACCAAACTAGAACCAAGAGCATACTTATACTGTTTCCTTGGGTATGACATAGAATACAAAGGGATCTCCTATCTTAAAGACTTAATATCTCTCAATATGTAACTTTTGGGGAATATAAAATGTTTTCCACACTTCAAAATTTCATGTCAAAGAACCTTCTCAATAGTTTTTCTCTAATCAATTATATCTTTATTTCTTGACATTTATTTTACGGGTCCAAATTATAGCTCTAAAAGTTTAACACGATTGACACCTAATCCTATTATATCTTCCTAATGATTCTTCCCTATCTACTTCTTTATCAAAACCTACTGAGTCTCAACAACTTATTTATTATTCTACTTAAGTAAGTCACTCCTCTATTCATTTTAAAGATTTCCTTATTTATTCCACTATTGTCTTTTTATATGAACCTTTCACCTATCGTATGGCCAACTCTGACCCTTTATAGCAAAAAAAAATGTTGGAAAAACTACTAGCTCTTTCCACTACCATTACTTGGGACTTAGTTAACTTACCTCTAATTAATTCTATTGTTGGTTGTAAGTAGATCTATAAAACCAATACTCAAATTGATAGATCCATTAAAAGATACAAATCCAAACTGGTTACTGAGGGGCTTACTTATAAATGTAGAATTGATTATGAGACATTTATTTTTATAGCTTATTTATCTTTAGTTTGCAGTCTAATTATAGTTGTTACTAGTAAGCATTATGAATTATTCTAGATGGACGTAAAAAATGCATTTCTCAATGGTGATCTCACTAAAGAAGTGTATATGTAACCTCCACTTAGGTATGATCATCCACCTTATAAAGTTTATCAATTCTATAAATATTGTATGGACTTAAGCAAGCTACTTAAGCCTAGTTTACTGAATTCAACTCCATTGTTGACTGCCTTGGCTCTAAATCTAGCTCTTACGATTAAACCTTATTCCTCTGTAAAATAAAGCAAAGATACACTCTTCTTTTCTTTACATTTTTTATATTAAAATAACTGGCAATGACACTCAAGGTATCTCTATTCTCAAATCCTTTCCCTATAAATAATTTGAAATGAAAGACTTACACAATTTTGAGTTATTTTTTATTCTTCAAACATCTCTTGATGACTCCAGTTAGTATTTATCATAAGTAAAGTAAACCAATGATCTTATCTCTTGTGTTGTTGGTCTCATTGACAATGAGATTGTTAGTACTCCACTTGACTTCGGTGGTCATATTTCTACTATTGTTGGGAATCTTCTTAGTGATGATACAATTTATCACCAATTAGTTGGTAGTCTTATATATCTCACTATCTTTTTTACCAGGCATTGCACATACTATTAACATTGTGAGTCAATTTATGTCTACACCTCGTACCACTCACTTTTTAGCTATTGTTTGTATACTTCAGTAAATTAAAGGAAATTTATTCCATGGGACTTTTTTTTAGTCATTTGTCTTCACTGGACTTATGTGCATACTTTAATGTTAACTGAGTTAGAGACCCTATTAATCATCAATTCACTATTTTCTATCACTTATTTCTTTATACATCTCTCATTTTTTAGCACAAAAAAGTATTTTAAAAAATGTCTTTTTCTCTATCATTGAAGTAGAATATCAAATTTTGGGCTCCTCTAGTTACGATGGTTTCTTTACGATATTGATGTCCCTTCCTCTTCTACAGTTCCTCTCTTTTGCGATATTCACAATGTTATGTAAATTGCTCACAACAATATCTTCCATAAATATACCAAACATATTGAGATTGATTTTCTTCTTATGTGTTGCCATATGCTTCATGACACTATACATCTTATTCCCATCTCATCGCAATCATACATTATAGATCTTTTCACTAAATCATACCCACCCCGGCGTTTTCAATGTCTTTCTCCAAACTCAAGTTATCATCTTCATTACCACCTTGAATTTGAGGAGGAGAAGTATTAACATATATAACAGAAGTCAACTTCTAACATTAATATAACCTTAAAATTATGTAAGTAATTAACTGTAACATCCCAGGTCACACGTTTACAGATATTGCCCGCTTTGGGCCTTGGCCCAGCCAAGCCCTCACGGTTTTATTTTTCCACAGGCCTTCCCAGGAGGTCACACATCCTAGTACTACTCTCACCCAAGCATATTTAACCTTGGAGTTCTGATGGGATCCGGTGCATTAGGCCATGGAAAATGCGTATGTAAGGGAGAGGTATCTGTACCATTATAAGGCGTACATCGTTCCCCTCTCCAACTGATGTGAGATCTAATATTCTCCACCCCCCTTAAGGCCCAGCCCTCTTTGGGGTCCAGCCTAGCTGGCACAACAGTTCGGGTACCGGCTCTGATACCAGCTGTAACATCTCAGATCACCAGCTTACAGATATTGTCCGCTTTAGGCCTTAGCCTAGCCAAGCCCTCACAGTTTTGTTTTTCCAAGGCCTGCCCAGGAGGTCACCCATCTTAGAACTACTCTCACCCAAGCACATTTAACCTTCTAGTTCTGATGAGATCTGGTCCGTTAGGCAATAAAAAATGCGTCTGT
>JAOSBM010000003.1:17178611-17188891 GCA_027568955.1 Erythroxylum tenue
TATTTATTATTATTTTAAAAACTTAAAAAAAGTGGGGAGGGGGGGGGGAAGGAGGGAGGGAAATTTTGAAAATTTTTGAAAATTTTACAAAAAAATCCCCTAATTTTTTAAAATTTTCGGTACCGATCGGTATTTGAACGGTATTTTGAATACCGGCCGGTACTGACCGGTATTTAAATCCGGTACAAAATTTTAAAATCTGGTACCGAATTTAGGCAAGTACGGTACGTTCCAGCCAGTACCGCCCAGAACGGAACGGAATCCGTAACAGTGCTATAATCCCTATTGAGGATTTGGTGAAAATGTTTTAGAGATATGACAAAACCATATAGATGAAAAAATGTAAGGACATTTTTAGTTGACTAATGTCTCATAAACTTTAATGACAACATGTAAGATGTGTGTCAACATCATGATAGAAAGATGCAAGTGGTTGCATAGAGTAGAGCTGAAAGATATAGTACCTTGTTGGAATTGTTCCACTTAATTTAACCTAATAAAGTATAAACATGGACTGTAATTAAAGGCATTTGTTATAGTATAATAATTGTTATACTAATGCATGTAAAAGGAGCAAAGGTCTCATCAAGGATCCAAAGATGTATTTAGGCAAAATTTTCTTAATTATGATGATAATTAAGGTGAAAGTTGTAAGAGTAGCATGATCATCATATGGTGATATGGAATATGATACTTAAATGATTGACTTGCAAGTAGGAGATTATTGGTTTATGTCATATAGTCAATCGCTTTGGTTGTATTTTAGTGACAAAATATTTAAAGACATTCTTTATCTTGTACATATTTAGATATATATGATAAATTTAATGTGATAGTTATATATTGCAAATAAAATTATAATATATTATAATTATAAGATTCATATTGTATTTATGTATTATCCTTAAATTATTCCAAGTCATTGTTTTCTTAAGATTGGTCACTAATAAAACATAAAAAGATTAGCACATATTATGTTTTCCTTTATAAAAGAAATAGTTAATCTCATAGACTAAAGTATGGAAATACTTAAATAAACGTGTGAGTGCTTGTTAGAGAACAAATTCACTAAATTGACCTAACATAAGAAATCCATTCAGAACATTACTTGTCTGTCTATGAAAATTCTCATTGTGATGAATGTATAAGTGATCATTTGACTTGAGGTCTCCAAAGTTATCTTGTATAAGAATTACTATATTTTGATACTACTTATAACTTATTCTAATCATAGGTAGTTCAGACGATAGTCATTGGATGTAGCTTGAACTATATGGAGATAGTTGAGAGATTAAAATATAATTCATTACCCTAAAGTAATTAGGGAGAATGTTCCGTTGTTTTTAATTAGTATTGATTTGGGAAATTCTTGACTAAGGTAGAATAATGTTTTGTAAATAGTTTACAACTTTTATTAATTGAATCAATAACTAATGAAAGAGAACTAACATGATTGGACTCAAAATAGAGTAGACATTAACTTCAAGCTCAATGTCTAGCTAGAGCATTGTACAATAAAACCTTGATAAATGAACGTTGTTGGGACCTGAAAAATTATTATTTTATACGGAGTTATTAATTTATCGATAAATGAATATTTATTAATTTATAGAATAATTTTTATTTTGTACATTATATTTGTCAAATTAAACAATTAATTTTTTTTCCGTAACTAAGAAAAGAAAATAAATAAACAATTAATTAATGATGGTTCATTGTATCTAAGTTTATTAATCTTGTCAAAAATAAGTTTATTAATCTAAATCACTTGACTTATATTGATTTTATTATTTCAAGTGTTTTAAGTGTCAAGTGACGAAAATCATGCTAAAGAGGGAGATTTAGGACTTTTGGATGTCATTTTCAAAGTGAGGAGGCCGAAATACCCTAAGGTGACCAAAGTTGCAGAAATCCTAATCCTATAAGGAATCCTACTTCAATTAGGATTTCTACATTTCGGAAGATTCTTGTTCACCACTGCAAGAAATAGATCCATGAACAATCTAGATGATCAGGGGACATGTAGATTGGGAGAAATGAAGATTCCTATTTTTTAGGAAAAAAAGTCCTACCCTTGTAAAAATCCTAATTTGACAAGGAAAGAAAAAAAATCCGGTTCTATTTGGAAAAAAAATCATATCCTTGTAAAGATCCTAATTCTACGAAGAAAGAAAGGCCTTGTTCTACTTAGAAAAGGAATCGCCTACGGACGAAGAAATTATTCAAGGAGTAATGGGTTTAGAAGATGATGACAATCAAGATCCAGATGATAACAGCGCTATACCACATGTTTCTCTAAAAGAAGCTTTTCTTACCGTAAAGACTTTGAAAATTTACTTGCTTCAAAATAAGAAAAATGCGCCGAATGTAATTTATGCCCTCTAAAAAGTTAAAGATGAAATTGAATTCAGCTCGCATGAAAAGAAGAAGCAATTGACTATAGATACATATTTTAGGAAAGCATGAAATTTGAAATAAAAATTGTTTAGGAAGTGCTTCATTTTATGAATTATATATGTAATTTTCATACTTATTTAATGAATTATTATTTTATATTTTCAGTGGGCCTCAAGAAATTTTTTTAAAACTATTATTTTATGCATTTAGCGAGGTTATTATTTTATCCCATTGGCCCAAGTCGGGACCGAAGAAAATTATTATTTAATCGAGATTATTAATTTATCGAATATTCATTTATCGAGATTTTACTGTATGATGAAAAGATTGAATTATACAGAAAAATCTTGCATAAAAAGGTTAGTCAAAACTACTTTGACATTCTTAAATATTTAGGTGGTCATGATGTGTTACTAAACGTCAATCTTGATCTATGATTATAAATTGTTTAATTGAAGAATTAAATATAAATTAAAACAAGTTTTAATTTGTCTAATTTTAATTATGAATTAGAATTAGAATTTATAATCATTGGTAACATATTTAAAAATTTAATGGGTCTTACATAACGAACATGTTGAAGAGAGAAAAGATATTTTAATCAAATTGGACTCGATAGTAAAGTTTAAAAAACTTTATAATTAAATATGAGATATTAAATAAATAAGGATCAATATGAGATATTGGACTTTTATTTGGGCATAATTAATATTTAATTAGAATTTAATTTCAATTAAATTACTAAAATATCCCAAACTTATTATAAATAGGCTTAAGTTTAAATGAAGCTAACACTTTTTGCTTAACTCTCTTTATAAGAATTACAGAGTTCTTTCAATCTGTTCTGTAAATACCGTTAGAGATCGAATACTTGTGTGACTGCAGTGATTAAGATGAGTCGATTTCAGAAACGGTTGTAGGATACAATAAGAAAAGAATCAAGGTTCAGAATAAGATATAAATTAAGATTCATACTTTATTATAATTTATGTGCTAAACATTTTATAAACTTAAAGTAATATTGGTTTTTGTGAAATTAAAATACGAAAAAAAAATTTGTAACATTCCACTACGGTCGAGATCGATTTTCCAACATTGATATGAGTTCCCACTATTGCTATAGGTAGAATTCTTTGAAATTTATATTGTGATTATTACTAAAACCCTAATTTATAAATTGGGAATCAAGAAATTCAAGAAAGAAGAAGTGGAAAGAAGGACAATCGTCATCCTACGCTTCTTTTTTTTTTCCCCCCCATTACACCCGTTAATAACGAACTACCAGTCGACCAATAGCAATTTCACACATTTCACTCCCTTACACGTCTCAGTTATACAGACGTCGTCTTGAATTATCATCCTACTGCCAAACGTCGCTGCCTTCTTCACTTAAACCTTGCCTCACTATTCATCGTCATCTCCCCCTCCCCTTCTTTTATTTCTGCTTCCTCTCGTAACAATTTCGAACCCCAAAAAAAATAAAAGTTTTAATATCCATTTCCTAAAACGTACAGAAGGGTTTCCCTTGATATAATGCTTGAGAAAATTAATGACTCTGTTCAAACTACGTTACATAAATACAGAATACAATCAATCTCAAACTTATGCTTGTTTCAACATGCAGCTTAGAAATTAATAATTATCAAGGATGACAAGTTTTTCAAAATAAATAACGATCATTCCAGCAATTAGAGCAACAAAGAGTGCTTTAACATATTCCAAAGGAAAGTGCCGCCTACATTCCATGCTGGTCGCTTCAAGTTTTGATTGACAAGCAAAATTCTGTTCAAAACAGGAAACCCCTTCTTCATTCTCAACCTGAGGTGCACTTTCAGATGCTTTGTCCACCTGATTCAGGAAAAGAAATTCGATCCATTTTTAGAATGAATTGCCAGAGTAACTGAAGAGAAGATTAAGGAATTATGTCAATCTTGGATCCTTGTTTCTTCATTGGTGGATCATCCAGGTACTTAAATCTTTATACATGCGCAATCTTAAGATAATGCCAGATGTTCCTGTGATCATCATAACAAATTGACGATTCAGTTTCATTTCCGATGTAGTCATTCCTAATCAGAGCGACTGATTCACAAAGGAGGATGCAAGGTATTGACAATTGACAGCATCGGATTTGTGATCATTATATCATTGGCTGCTCTAATTGCAAATTACTCCTCTTATGGATGCAAGGGACTAATTTCTTACGACTATCTGACTGCTGCGTTTGCTAATAAACAAAATGTGAGTTAACAAAAGTTACGCCATGAATAAGTCCGTTTGTTATAGGGACTTCATTGTTACGACCTTGCCCTTACCAAATAAGAAATCCGACAGAACAAACAGGTTACCAATTTGTCAGGATATCTAAAATTTTCTTGCACTGGGGAAAACTGACGTTATGGTTTTTGATAATTATGGAAAACACCATATCCCTCTACAGTATAAGGATCTTTCCATTTCCATAACAGGAACCAGGCTTAATCTATATGTGTAAAGGATGGGTGCAGAGTTGATCTAGCAAGTTTACAGGCGGAGATTTTCAGGTCCTTAAAATGAACAGGCAAAGAAGAGAATATAAGAAAGTCTGATATTACTGTATAGTATTTCCTAGGTGTTCTAAGAATGCAACATTGATGGAATGTTAAAATCAGAGCATGTGAGAAATTAAGTTTTCAAACTGTCGAGACTTCATCTGAATCAGGAAAAGACTTGCAAGAAAAAGGAAAAAGAATGTAGAGATGGTTGCATTCAGAAGCTCATAGAGAATACAAACAAAAGTGTAATATAATGCAAATTTTCGGTTCTAGGACCAGGTACTTACCGACAAACTTTTAGATGGCGATACTGCTTCCTCAGAAGATTTGTCAAAAGCTTCCTTACGCGAATCATTCTCCAAGTTGACCAGATTTTCATTGTCACTACATGCTTCACTGCCCTTTTCCCTGTAATCCTGTCTTTTGGCATTTCTTAATTTCTCTGTCAATGCTTCATTCTCCTTCTTCACTAAAAGTAGCTGCATAAATATCCTACTATAGTTTTAGTATGAAAAGTCTACAAATTTGTTTATTCATTTGGTTAAGAAAAGTAGAAAAAAAGGCAGCGTGCCTGAATGAAAGACACTCTAAGGTTTCATCTTCTTTTAAGTGTCCATTTCTATGAGTTATTGTGCTTGATTATGGACACCTTTACATATAGGATAAGATTAACATTTCAATAAATACTGCCTTCTTATTTGTACTAATTGAGATGGTGACAAATGCGTTCTTCAACAGTCCATTGAGAAAACAATGTTACAGAAAAGTTATGAACAATTATAGCGAAGCATTTCTAATTAATTTGAAGTGCTCAAGAGTTCACACATCCTATTATGATGACAGAAATGGTAGTGTATATAGCAGATACAAAATAAAGCTAGCACCTGATTTTGAATGTGCTCTCTTTCTCGGGCTACTTGCATAACCATATCCATGATGAGCCCAGTTCTGAGGTTAATTTCTTTAGCACTTGCAGCTTTTGAGTTGTTAGCCTTATTCAAAGACGTCTCTAATGTTTTCACTTTAGACCTTAAGAAATCTATTTCTTTGTTAAGTTCCAAGTTGGTTTCAGATAACAGAAGACATCGTTCCTCTGTAGCCTCTACTTTACTTTCAGCTCTAGATGTTTTTGATTTTAAATCTTCAATTAATGTCTCCATGTCCCAAATTGCAGAATACAACATATTTTGTTGCTCCTGACTTGCTTCTGATGATGCCTTTACATGCTGTAGTTGTATTTGTACCTCCCTTAACTGCTTCTCAAGCAAGCTTACCTTCTTTGTGTTACTATCTCTGCTATCTTTAAGAAAATTGATTTCCTCTGTAAGTTCGACATTTGTATCTGTTAACTGTGCAACCTTGGCCTCTGTAGCTTCAGCCCTATTTTCTGCTTCATAGATATTTTCTCTTGAAGATTCAACTACATTTTCCATCTCACTTAGTTGCTCTTGGCTTTCTTCATATAAAGCATTTACATTCACCAAACGTAATTCAGATCTTTTTAGCTGTTCCTCAAGTGATTTTACTCTTTCCACCAAAATGGATACTTCAGAACCTTTGCTAATGTGCTCATCAATACTTCTTTTAAGCTTATTTAAAGCAGCATCTTTGGAACCTAGCTGCTGTATGCAATAATGGAGTCTAGCATTTAACTCAGCTTCTCGTTGAACCGAACCACTAATATTAAACTGAACAATTTGAAGTCGACCAGCCAATTCTTTTGATATCCCCATGAGCACCTCGGCAGCATTTTCTGCTTCTAAAAATCTTCCCCAAATTACTTCAGCCGCTTCCTCCATGCGGACAGATACCTGCTCTGTGTGGTGCAGTTTTACTTTCAGCTGTTCTTCATTCTGTGTAAGTTCAGACAATTTATTCTCAAGATCAATCTCCCTTCCCAGAGATTTCTCCAGCATCCTTAAAACATACTTTCTCTGATCTGCTGTCTGTCTTTTTGAACTTGGGCTAATGTATAACAGTTGATTATTGTCTGATAACTCATTGGTGTTTTCATCTTCCCCTACAGAAGTGCACTTATCTGTGTAGGTAAGCAGAAACAATGAAGACTTCCTGCATACAAGTTTTAAATGGAAATATGTCACTTACAGTTCTCAAGTCTGAATGCTGAAAATGCCCTCTGCAACTTGGTTGACTGTGTCTTCACCTTAGAAACCTTCTCTAGGGACTCATTCAATAATTCCTCTGACTGAAACACTCTCTCTTCCAACGTAGCAATATTATGTTCTGCCAAATAACTACATGAAGAAATTTTGTTACGGATATCACAAATTTCTTCTTGGATATTATCCACAAAAATTTCCACATCTCCCACTGTAGAATCTAAAATTCCAGAGAGAAGATCAAATTCTAATGCCTTCTGTATGGACGTTGCTGACATGGCCATTACCTCAAGATCATTATCCCAAGCCAATAAATGCATCAAGAGTACATGCAAATTTACTAACTTCTTGGAAGTATGTTCCAAATCCAAATCTACTCTAGTTAGAACTTTCGTGATAGATTCTAAATCTTGTACTCCCTGGGCACTCAATGAGCTTCTGTCTTGAAGATCTAATATTGGATTGTCAATAAGTATATAGTCAACACTCTGGTCATCCATTCTCAGAGTTAAATTCCTGTATATGGAAAACCAAACAAAGGAGAGCATATAAGAATAAGCCAATGATAAGCTTTCTTATACACAGTGATGGAGATTTTGGTATGGACTACTAATGGGAGCGGGGGAAGTCAAGTGTAAGCATGCAACAATAAGCATATTCTTGTACTCCAAATGTCTTGGAATATTTTGCACAAGAGGTGAGATATATATCTTCCAGATAGCAAGCAATTCCAATATATAAAATGAGAGACTTAAACGATCACAGGCAAATGCTGATTATGCACACATCAGGTCCCTTTGCACTGAAAGATGAGATGTATTATGAAGACTTTCCCCAATTAAACGAACCTGAATAATCTTAAGTTTTAAAAAGGTTCATTGTTGCAAATGTTCTGCATCACTTTTGGTTCCCCTAATTGTCTCCACCCCTGGAAACAATTCCCATCTAAAAATTATTAAGTATATAATGGAGAGAAGTCACCACCAGCTCACGTACAGAGTCAAATCAAATAGTTTTCTGTGGAATTTTTACATTTGCAAATCTTTAAATGCACAAGATGACAGTCTTCAATGGTCTACTACATCATAGTTCACCCTAAGTGAAAAAGATCTTGACTGAGTTCCTTATGAAATTCAACCACCATTCTTGACTTTATGAGACTAATGAAATAAGCAACTCTCTATGGCAATCATAAAGCTAAGAAAACGATACCATCTACGAGATTAAATCTCTAAGAGACTACATAGGAGTTCAAAGGTTCAAAGGTCACAACTTTCACCGAGAACTTACTTACCCACACAGGAAATCCACCCAAAAAAGAAAAAACTAAACGATTAGACAAATGTTAAAAAGTTTCTGCTAAGTGAAGATATAGATAAAAGAGCCAATACGAGCAATGACAGTATTAAAAAAAAAAAGAAGAAGAAAAAGCAACGAATTGGGTCTAAGGAGAGAAGTACCTTCTTCAGGTAAAAGCCTTAATGGGTGAAGAGGGATTTGAAGAGGAAAACAAGTATCCAACCAGAGAAAGAAAAAACTAAGAAGTTTCTTTCTTCCTAACTACCTCATCTCATGTTTCATAATACCGTTGATTCACTGGGATCTGTGTGGAGGATGGCCTATGTCTTTGCTGGGTCAACAACTAGGAGAGCAGACCAGTTGGTGATAGATTTTAATGAGCCGCAATGACAGGCGCATGTTATCCATTATCAGCGCTGTAGTTGAATTATTGAGTTCGTACAAAAAAACTAAAGAAAAAACATTTTGAGGTACCGCGACTAGGCCGGCCTGACACAGACTGCCATATAAACATAAACAAAGGGACGGCAGGTAAATTATAATTCACTAAGCTCATGATAGATAATGTCTTCTAGTAATGAAAAAACAAATATAGCAATAATACCATCCCAAGCCCTGAACTGAAAGATAAGCCATTGAAGTTTTGTTTGTGTACTATGATAGTGTTACAAATTTGATGTCATTTTGACAATTTTCTTGTTTTCTACGAGGTTTTTACTTTATAATATTTTTATTTCAACAATAATAACATTTAAAATATTTTATAGAAGCCATCCACAAGAATTATATCAGAAACTCACCTCCTCTATAAATTTTTAGCCTCTCTTTTTTTCGAGATTAAAATATGTTACACATTCCACCATATTCTAATCATTCGTGACAAATGAACAATTTCATTAATAATCTTTCTTTCAAACTTGTAGAATGAATAACAAGATTATTTACAAATTAAAAAGACGATATTTTTATCAAAATCTTTTTTTTGACACATTTAACATTGAAAATAAGAATTTAAATAATTTATACAATTTTTGCATTTACTCTTCACGCCTAGTTTAAAAGAAAATCCCTTAATGAAAATTTCAATTTATACTAGAAATTAAGAATTTAAATGATTTAAATCGGAATCTTGTCTTTGTGTGCAAGTTATAGGCTTCGGTCAATCACCCTCATAGGCCATAGGCCCATAGCCCAATGTCATTGATATAGAGAAGGCCTAAATCTAGCAGCCTTCTCGGGGAAAGAATGACAGGTCAGGTAAACTCACAACGGTAACTACAAGCCCCATCATTGGAGTGGATGCATAAAAGTAAGCAGTACTAATCTTAACCTATGAACCAAAATCGGTGTATTTTTTTCTTAAAAAAAGGAAGACAAGCATTACAAATTACAGCTCTCGGATGATAGACTCCTGATTCATCCTCTAAGGTCCTGTTTGGTTGGAGAGTTAGGGATGGAACGTAACACACTTTTATCGTTTTTTTGAAGGTTTCATAATAGAATGAAATAAGATGGAAGCGAAGGGTTTCATATTACGCTCCATTCCATCATAAACGGTGAAAATAAGAAACCTTCGATTCGATAGGTTTAGAATGAAACGTAAACTAATAAATACATACTACCTAATATGCCCTCAATAATTCTTCTTAATACCAACTCTGACCAAATCATAATATTAATATATTAAATAAAATAGAATAAAATTTAATATAATAACTTTTATTAAATAATTAATAATAATATTTGTATATTATTAATAATAAATTATATATATTTATTAATAAAAATAAAAATTTTATATTTAAAATTTATTTATTTATTTATTTTTATATAGAAACATATACAAACAATTAAAAAATAATTTTTATATATTTTCTATTTTTATTAATAAAAAATATATTAAAAAAGTATTCTTGTTTGTATATATTTC
>JAOSBM010000003.1:17204534-17230427 GCA_027568955.1 Erythroxylum tenue
ATGATAATAAAATCATTTGCCATGTTATTAATCAAAATTAATAATTACAAAACTAAAGTGTTCAATCTATTACATAATGATTGGGGCATGAGCATAATTCCAACACATTGCTGATGTGATTTCACTACGACCTATCCGCACATAAGTCCATTAAGTCTATCTTCCATGATCAAGCTCATTTATGTTACAGTCTTGTCGTTCCATGACTAAGTACAAGTCACAATTCGAGTTAGTATAAAACCTCGCATATTTCACATACCTTCGATCTGCCTTGCCGAAGTCAAGTGCTTATGCGTCTCGTAGTGCTCGCATGCCTTCACGCATCTTTGCGGGGTCTCACACACTTTTGCGCATTTTTGCGCACCCTCGGGTCTCACATGACTTAGTTCGCCAACTTCGCGTGACCTCGAATCCGAATCTTACGTCTCGTCGAAAATTTCCGCCAATTCGTGCCTACGCGTATCGATTCTCACCTACTCTCGATATCTTCGCCGATACTTTCCGCATCCCTCGCCTACTTCGCAAGTTTCTCGAATTTTGCTTGCCAACTCGCAAGACTTTGCCTTGTTCCCTCGTCAACACGCCTTCCTCATGCTAACCTGTGTGCCAAGCATTGGCCAAGACTCGCCAACACTCGCACGATCCCGCAGTCTGGACTTAGGAGTCTAACAACTAGCTTCTATTTTTTTAAATAAAAAATAGAATAGTTAAAAATAAAATATTTTATATAAAAGTTGAAAACTAGGGAAAATTGCAGCTTCTTTTAGTATTTCATATTATTCATTTTTAAGTTAGAAACTGGGGAAAATTGAAACGTCTGTCTAATGGGGTTGAATAATTAATCAAATATTATGAATCAGTCTGTTAAAGTATTCCATAACATTCATTTTCTCTAATTTGAAAAGAAAGACATGAACTTCAATGAAAAGCAAACTATGAACCACTGGTTTGATTCTATTTGACATAACATATGATCTGATAAATCACAAATAAATCTCATGATCTCTTGATTGTCATTCATAATCTCCTGACTGCTCTTGTTCTTCTTGTTAGTTCTGCATCAGTTTAAAGATATGAATGTTATATAGCAAAATTCATAGAGTCTGAGTAGAGAAGCTAAGAATAATTACCTGAATTTGGCTACAGATTGAAATAATTTCAGCTAAAGGTGCCCAATCACCAAAGTTTCTCTCAATGAATTGATAGGCAATGCCACTCTTGCCGCTGCCAACAATAAAAAGTCCACCCTTGATTTCACCTTCTCCTCTGAAGTTTTGCTCTAATCCCAGCGCTTTAGCACGCTTGTAATTTGCAATAGCTCGGGGGTTGAATACAAATCCTGATAAGAACTTATCCTTCAGCAGTTGTCCACCACCAAGAGCTTTAAAGAATTCCATATTCCTGTCAAACAGTACAGCACCACCCCAGTATCGAGGCCAGAAGTCTTGTACCTGTATGGAAACAATTTAAGCACCAAGAAAAGGAGTTGGGAATTTATTGCATTTCAGGTGACTGAAACTTCACTTTGGTACCTTACCTCGGATTCAATATTTTCATGGAGAACTGCATATAATCGAACTCCCAATCCATCAAATATTGGTTTTTTTGCATAAAGCTGGTGAGCTTCAGCTCTGCACATGATGCACCTGTTGTGACATTGAGAAATCAACTAGGAGTAAAGTTTGTCCGTGTACTCTTAAAACTACCATACATACAGTCTTAAGTCTTTTATCTTTTATAATGGTTGGATGATATCGTTCCAAAGCATAAAATTTACAATCAAAACCAGAAGAAGAAAAACGCTTGCCCAGGTCGTCGGACGCACAGAAGCACAGCTGGTTTATCCCTCCACAGTTGAGAAGCCTTCATTGGAGGTGTTCTGGTTTTGACCAAAGGCTGCATCCCTATCTTGTATTCAGGTGTCATTTTCTGTATTGATATATTTCCAATACAAGAATAAGGTGAAACCATGTCAACAACTGGAGGAGGTGTTAAACACCCACAAAGTCGAGGCTCAGGAGGCCCTGCTGAAACTATCCCTTCAAATATATGTCCATCTTTGACCTTTAAATCAGCAACTGATTGCTCCACTGATTTGTCGTCATAATAGAATCCTGCATTAGATCTCAATTGCATCTTCATTGATCGGGCTGAACCAGAGCTCTTGAAAAGGGTATCGTTGTCAGATGTTTTGCGGGTCATCGTCCTTCTTGGTAATGAATATGAAGTGGGCAAATGCTCTGTACGTAAACCAGTTCTGTTCGTGAAACGAACGAGGTGACCTCTCTTCAGACCAAACTGTGTAGTAATTTCTCTAGTGCTTAAACTAAGAATCTCAGGCAAACATTTTCCTGAGGCCTCCAGCACATCTCCATATTGCATTAGCACGCGATCATGCAGGTATGTTCTGATTTCCAACGCATCCTAAATTGAGAAAGAAAAAGGTCAGAGATTGTCAGAGTACGATGGGAAACATCAAATTTTCAATGAGAACTAACCTTTTGCCTCTGCGTCATGTTCAGTACATCCATATCCTCGGAGTTTATAAGCTTCAAGGTTGGCACATCATCCCAGCCTTCCTCTAACAATTTTGGAAGCAGCTCATTCAAAGCTCCGTTTCCTACGAAGTCTTCCATCGAGTAAGAAGCCATGTTCTTTTGTAACTCTGGATGAAACACTCTTGTTGCTGAAAGATTCTTAGATTTACTGCTGTACTCGTTAGGCCTACTAATTGCGACTAGATGTTCGTCGAGGCTTGACAATAGTAGAGGACCTAACCTCTGTTTCCTATCCGAGGTTGTTATCGAGACACTTGAAAATGATATCCCAGACTGTGATTTTTGTGACAATCTGTTTGTACTTGGACAAGTATGTTTGTATTAATCTTAAAGGGTACATATATTTGATTCTTTATTTACAATTTGTAATGAGCTGGTAAAAACTATGATTGTCAGACAAGTCAATGTCTATCGCTAGTAGCAGAACATGAAAGTTGCATTGATACTGCCGGCTCAAATAAAATTTTAGGAAGCGATAATTAAAGCATTTCTTGATGGCCAGCGATGTGTAGGAAACCTCCGAAAGCCTAAAATATCTAATAACTTTCTCCGCCAGTAGTTAGACTGACACTAAATGTTAGAAATGTCTAACTCACTTCTAAAAGTTAGTTTAAGAGGGGATGTTTGCATATTATTATAAATTCTTGGACGCTCTTATAGTTGTTCGATGTGAGAGTCCTGACACACTCCCCTCAGTCCAGACCAGGACTGGACATCTGATGAATATATTGGGCAAAGGGACATAATCGGGCACCGCTCCAAACCATCGAGACAAACTGACTCTGATATCATGTTAGAAATATCTAACTCACCCCTAAAAGCTAGCTCAAAAAGAGGAGGTTTGCACATTATTATAAATTTTTGAATGCCTTTATAGTTATCCGATTTGAAATTCCTGACGCTAAACTACAATATTAATTACTCAGTACCTTATAGAAACAAATTGGTGAAGAGTGTGGCTGTTGACTCTGCCGGCTATAACTAAAAGGTAAGGTCACATTCTTTCTGCCGTTTCGTCCCATTCAGATTTGTAAACTTCACTACTTAGTATCTAATAATTCAGAATTTTTGATTACCGCATTTGTCTTTGCTTCCTTGGCTTGTAACTGGCTACAGGTTTCAGCTTTGGTTTAATGTCGGCTTCAAGATGGCCTTACGTTATGAGATTGTGAGTGGTTCAGCCTGATTCTGTTGATGCTGGATATTGCTGTTTGAATCCATTGTTTCAGTAAGCTTGACGTGAAAAATACCTGCAAAACAATAAAGACATTCCGGGGGTTGGTTCCCGGAAGGCCCCTTCGACGCTCAAGTTAGTTTCTTTGTGAAGGTTTGAGGTAGCTGAGAGCAGAGAAAAATAGGGTATGAGTCTCGTACCTCCCTTATGGCAGAATAGTACCTTATATATGAAGCAATTGCTAGGTTTTGGTCTTTACGTACGTCTTAGTGTTTGCATTGGAGATTGTCACCTACGACTGAGCCGATGGAGATTAGATCTGGGCCTGAGTCTGGGCTTAGCACGACTGACCAAACCAGTGAGAATAAAGCAAAGGCATATCGGCAATTGGCAGTTTTTCAACAAATGCCAGAGTTGGGGGACGAAGTTTGTCTTGAATCATCGTTACTTCTTGGGCAGCAGAAATGGGGACCTTTCTCTTATTCCATCAACCCAATATTATTTATTTGTTTGTTTGTTTGTTTATTTATTATTATTACTACTTTTGAACTTGAGTATTATATTCTTGTTATATAAAAATTTTCTTTTGCACTTTTACACCTTTAGCTACGATTTTTTACACCTCCAGCTAAAGTGAAAGCACCTGCAAAAGCAACTGTGGTGATGAGTGAGGCCACGGTGGAGCACGATTGAGCTGTTTCCTTCATCCATTTCTCGCCCTCTTCAACTAATTCATTGTGCTCTTCAGTAAACAAATGTTTTGGAGTTTGATTGTTCGAGTTTGACATTGTTTTATACAATAGTTGAACAACATCTTCCACTTTATGCAACAGAAAGATTAAATCATTTGCAAAAAGAATGGAATAGAAATATGATATAGAGTTTGTGATTTGTCCTTGTACCATTGGACTTCCCTTTGCAATTGAAGAACTGCTTCAGAACTTAATGTTGGTAAGGTTGTTTCTATTGTTGTTTATAGCTGTTAAGAGTATATTCTTTTATACCTGCATTTGATGTGTCAAGGTATAGTACCTTGATATAATTATTCCACTTAATTTAGCCTATTAAAAACATAAACATGGACATCAATTAAAGGTTTTGCTATAGAATGATAATATTTATTATTAGAAGAAATGAATGCATGACTTTTCTTGCCTGTTTGAAATATAATAGAGATCATATATATTTATAATTCATGCTAATAAGTATTTGATACTAAATTTAGATTCAACATTATTATAATGTTTAAGACATAACAAGAAAAAGAATTTTGAGCAAAAGTAGTTGATCCAAATTTATACAAATAGTTTGTATGTATTGGATTAAAGGAGACCTATGTTTAACATAAGTGGCAAGAATAAAAAGTTGGATAACTGAGACTATTATTTTATAACATGTTGGTTAAATCAACATAATAAAAATCAAAGTTACATATAAGGATATATGTATTCTTGTTATTGTTAATTATATGAAAGTTGTTAAGTTGAATAATAACCAAACCAACCTTTGGTGAAAGGATGATGATAGTATTGAAGGGTGATACTTATATTTTATTAGATTACTAAAGAATTTATATGATATAGTCATATGTATTAAATAAAATATTAATTTAAAATTTTGAAAAGTTCAAATTATTTAGACCTAAATATAATTAAGCATTAAAAATGTTGAAGCACTTCGATAAAATCGATATGGTGAGTTTAAAATTTTTTGATTATTTATAGGGAATGAGATTCTCTAGTAAACACCTTCATAATAAGAATTCCATAAGTGTATGGATTTATGTAAAAAGGAAAATACAATATTAGATATTGTATGATCCAATATTTATTTCTTTTATAACTATACCTAGTACTACAACTTACCTTCAGTAGTTTCAATATGAGATATTGTATGATCAAATATTTATTTCTTTTATAACTATACCTAGTACTACAACTTACCTTCAGTAGTTTCAATTGAATCAAATAGCAAGATTTCATATTAAATATGAAACGTTAAGACTTTGAAAGAGCCCAAGCTAATGATTTAAGGATGTGATGCTTAGTCGAAACATATATTATCTACTAAATTTAGAACTAAATTGGATAATAAATGATTATGAGATATCCAAATGGTTAGATATAATCTTACAGACTTGTTGAACATATTGTTTGTTTCAATATATTATAGGAGAATAGTTCTCAAGATAAGTAGTAGGTGTAAGATAAAATTTGAAAAATTCAAACCTCATGACAATACATCCAATTAGAACTAGTTCCTTTGTTGATACATTAGATGTGTAGTTAAAGGGTTACAAGACATTGAAAGGTTCATTTTCGTGATGAATTCAAAGAGTTTACTTTGTAGATGATTGTAAATTTATTATGTTAACAAACAGGTTAGATGGAGTATAATTGTCCTCTTTAGTATGATTTTGCAGAGACATATTGCTTGTAGTGAATAATAATTCATATTTTTAATTATTGAAAATATAATTATCCAAAAACAATTCATATTGGATATGAGAAAGGTAACAACTTAATTATGGTAATTAGATCTATAGAGATAAATTAGAAGTTATTTACCTATTATAAGTCTATGTATATAGATAATGTAATAAAAATGTTTAGTATTTGAGATATCTGATCCTTGTGAAATTTTAAATATATCTATTATTCTACATATGAGTTGATAGTTGAGTTTAATATCTGATCCTTGTGAAGTTTTAAATATATCTATTATTCTACATATGAGTTGATAGTTGAGTTTAAGGTTATATAGATATTAACTTTAGAAATAAATCCTAATTAAAGTCTATTTTACTTAGAACAACATCAGTTTAAGATTGGAAATGTTCCAATGTAGCAATGGTTGCTAATTAAGCCATATTACATTTTTCATTTAATGGAAACGGTTAATTAAATCAATAAGTTTTTAAATAAACTTGATATAGTTATTTGCATTGTTTAAAAAAGTAACGTACTATAGAACATTAGATCCATTGGGCATATAAAAAGAGATAAGGTCTCATCAAATATCCAAGTATGTATTTGGTCAAATTCTTTTAATTATGATGATAATTAAGATGAAGTTTTAAACAAGTACTCATTACAGAGAATCTTGTAGAGTTCTCTCACTAAACCACTATCGTAGCAGTAGCATGATTATCATATAAAGATATGGTATAAGATACTCAAATAATTGATTTCACGCAAGTGAAAGATTATTGGTTTATAACCTACAACTAATCAGTTGGTTGTAGTATAGTGACATAATAATTTAAAGGTATTTTTTATCTTGTACATATTCAGATGTATATGATAAAGTTTGTGGAATATATTGCAAATAAAGTTATGATGAGATTATAATTATAAGATTCATATTGCATTTATGTATTATCCTTAAATTATACTTATTAATGTTCTATAAGATTAGACATTAGTAGAATGTAAAAAACTAGAAAATGTATGTTTTTCCTTGTGAAAGAACTAGTCGATCTTATATATTAAAGTAAAAAGATACTTAAACAAACGAGTGGGTGCTTGTTAGAGAATAAGTTCATTGAATTAACACTCCATAAGAAATCCATTTGGAACATTACTTGTATGTCTACAGAAATTTTATTTTGATGATTATATAAGTGATACTTTGACTTAAGATCACCAAAATTATCTCTTATAGGAATTGTTATGTTTTGATACTATTTATGATCTATTCTAATCAACTATAGCTCAGTTGGTATTCTTTGGAGCCATTCGAGTCACGTTTGGTCTTAAAGACCCATTAATAACCAACTCGTTTAAAACCTTCGGGTTTTGAGCCATTGATTTCAACTCTTCGAAAGAATATATCTCATTTTCAATATCAAATCCATTAAAAAATGTCCAAAACACAAGCCTAATGTTATAAATTCATATTGAAAGAAAAGCCAATTTAACATATATAAAAATCTATCACATTTAAGCATTTACTTATACTGAAGCAAACCAATTTCATAATTCTAACTCAAATAGAAAATAATTCCAAAAAAGTGTTAAATAAATTAAGGTTCTTGGCTCAAGCCCAATTCTTTAACCGATAAAGTTATTTGACATTAAAGATTAAGTCTATAGAAGAGATTGAGGGAACATTTAATTTTGTATGACCTTCGACCCACTCTAACATAGTTACGTTACTTGTAAACAAGAGACAAATACCTTCCTATATACAGAAGAAATTCTTGCAATGTCTGCCAGTGTTTCCTTCTATCAAATGATAAAAATACATGGATGTAGCTTTAGCTAGAGCATTGACATCATCACACTTCATCCAGTTGTAGAGCATTGAGCATGTCATTATACTTTCACTGATATACTCTCAAAAGTTATGGTGCAAGAAAGTGTAACTATATTCATCAAATTATCAAGAAAGATATACTTTTTAACCACCTCTGTAAATGACTCACAGTCACTTATTTGTCGGTCACTAACATAGACACTTAATAGTCATCCAATCAACCAACCACCGATTAATCTTTCCTTCTTGCCGCAAACTTTTCAACTTCAGATGCCACCAATCAAAACCTTTTATTTTATTATGTGGGGTAGTTTTTGAAGCCTTTAGTAATGCTTTTTTTTTGGATTGAATATTTATTATCTCTACGTTACAAATCTGAAATAGTTTTACTGTGACCTATACTAGTAAATCAATTTATGATTTATGGTTTATGGTTTAAACAATTATTATTTACTAGCAGTGTAAATAATAGCCTTTCCCTCACACACCTCTATCTAGAGTTTATAAAATTCCTATGTTTTTGTTAAATAATTTCAATCAAACTAGGGAGCCAAATCAATTCATAAATTGGGATCTATGTAGGTTATAACAATGTCATTAGCAAACAACATAAACTAAGGCACATCCCATTGGATATTTTTTCCGAGATCATCCATCACTATTGAAAACATAAAAGGGCTCAATAAGGAGCCTTGGTGTAACTTGGTGTTGATGAAAAAGTGTATTGTATCTCCTCTTATTATTCTTACTTTAGTCTTTACAACTTTATACATACCCCTAATAACCAATATATAGGATATAGAAACTCCCTTAACTTCTAAACACCTCCATATAATTTCCCTAGGTACCCCGTCATAAGCCTTTTTCTAAGTTAATACAAATTATGTATAGGTTAATCTTTTGCTGTAATATTCCATTAATCTTCCAAAGAGATGTAATGCTTTTGTTGTGGACTTTCTTGGCATAAATCCAAACTGGTTCTTTGAGATAGGCGCATCATTTCTCACTCTGTTTTTAATCACCTTCTTCCATAACTTCATGATTTGACTAACTACTTTAATGCCTTTATAGTTGTTACAACTTTGGATATCTCCTTTGTTCTCATATAAAGGAATTAGCATACTAAGTCTCCACTTATTCGACATTTTAGTGGACTTAAGGATCGTATTGAAAATCTTGGCTAGCTAAGTAAGAACCGCTTCATCTAGTATCTTCCACACCTCATCAGGCCTTACTATCCTCCCACTCTTCATCTCCCACAAAGTCTTGTGATTTGCTGACAATTGTAGATACAGATTTGACTATAATTATATACCCATATTTGATGTATTTTTCTTGATATTTTATAATTTTGTTGTATTTTTGATATTTAATTCTCTCTAAATGCATTTATAGGTTATATTTGCTTTCATGGAATAAAAGGAGAAGAATTCAGATCCAATTGTGGCATAGAACGGAGATTTAAAGCAACTAAAGACCTATATGCCTGTGAATAGTGACTGTGTAAGTCTCTGTAAATATGTGAAGATTGAAGAATTTGGTTTTTGGCTGTGTAGAGATACACGCTCGTGTATCTTAAGATATATGACCGTGTGTGTTACCATGTGAGTCTCTGTACCCATGCAAAATTATGAACTCATCTGTTTTTAATTATACACTGGCTCTCACATGCCTGTGTAAGTAACCATGTATATCCCAGAAATCCTAAATTTTATTATAAAAGGACGTGAGTGCAGGAAAATTGAGAAAAGCCAAGTTTTGTGGTAGTTTTAAGGCATAAGACAGTTAGAGAGGCAACGATTTTGATCAAAGGATGAGGAAAACATAAAGTTAACATAAAAAAGATCTGATAGAAAGCTACATTCAATCCAAACTTATAAGAAGATTCAACAGAAAAAGCAAGATTTCTTTATTTTCTATTTTTTTTGCATGTTTGTTATTGATTTTGTTTTCTATGATTAACTAAACGTGTTTAGTGTCTAGGTGTGATGAACCTTAGTTTGTGATACAATATATTTTAATCTTTTGTTCAATGCAATTATATTGATTAATTATTGCTATTCAATTATGCATTTTATTCTTGTTCTAATGTATTTAGAATATTAATGCGTGATTTGATTTCATACGATTGAGATTGAGAAATCCTCTTGTATAAATAGATCTATCATAATTAAAAAGAGTTGCAGCAAACCTATAAACACTTGAGTGCATTGATTGAAATCTTAGTGAGGGTGTAAGGGTTTACACTTTTGATTCCAATGCGATTATTGATATGATTACTATTAATATTGACTTAGGTAGTTAATTTTAAGATGACTCTAATTGTCTATTAATTTGATTCAATATGATATGATGATTTATGGTATGAATGGACATATCAGATTATCGAAGGATGGATGTTGTAAAATTTATAATTTTGATTATGGTTTGCTTGAGGACAAGCAAAAGCTTACGTATTTATGCACCCATAAATGGTTTCTTTTACTTGATATTCTATACTTTTATTGTATATTTGGTACTTAGTTTGCTCTAAATGTATTTATAGGTTATTATTGCCTTCATCGACCAAATAGAAAAGAATTCGGAAGAAATGTGACATAAAATGAAGATTTAAAGCAAAGAAGGGATAAAAAGTCGTGTAAGTTCTTTAAGCCGTGCAGATTTGTGAATTCTGGAGATTTTAAGTTATACACGGTCTAGTATACACTCGTGCATCTCCTAGAACCCTAAAATTTACTATAAAAAGATGTGGTTGAAGGCAAAATGAGAGAGAAAATGTTTAGAGACTATTCCAGACATGGAGAACATCTAGAAGGGATAATATTAATCCAGAGAAGTGGAAAACATGAAGAAAACATTAAAGATCCAATAGATTACAACATTAACCTCAAACTTGCAAGAACATTCGATAGAAGAGAAAGGGATATTTAGAATTATAAACCTTTGTTTTCTATTCGTTTTCATAAAAAATCATCAATCCCTTCCACATACTTAAAGTTGTACATTGTCCCCAATGTATACAGTATAAGTATGTATTATAGTGAGAAGGTTTAGTGGTGCTTTCCTAAGTAAGACAATTTTTGTGAATTCTAATCCATCCAATATAAGATTAAATCCTTGAAAAACATAAACGAAAAACGGATAAAAACATAAAAATAAATAAAAATAAAAATAAAAATAAATACGAGATATGAAAATCAAAATAACATAAAAATAAAACTATTATAATTCACGGGTTACCTCCAATACAACACTTGTTTAACATCGTTAGCTCGACCTACCTTGCACATCACCTTCATCCTGGTTTATGATCAGTGGCTTACTTCCACTCGTTTCTCCACAAAGTAGTTTAGTAGCCTATAAGTAAGCCACATGTCGCAAGGTAATAAATAGAACATGATTTATCAAGTTAATAAGTCCTAATGACTGCATTAATACTCTTTTTAAGGACAAACTGTTAATAAAATAAGAGATAATGAAAAATCCCTGAGTTTTCATTTGATGCAAGCAATTTGTAATGGAGGAAGTGGTAACCCTCTGTATTTAAGGTAACTACCAATTCCTCTTCATTATTTTTCTTATCTAGTTCCTCTAATAGTTTTTCCTTAACCACCTTTATTCACTCTTCTTCTTCTTCTTCTTCTTGGGAAAAGGATTTGGGGTCGTCTTCTTCAATTATCTACTGGCACTCCTTTACTTCCTCTTCTTGGATAGAGGCTTCTTCTTCTTCTTCTTTTTCTTCTTCTTCTGGAAGCTCATTTTTACTGCTAAAGGTAATTGTCATTCTATGTTCTTTAGGATCTGTTTCAATATGACTAATGATGAGAACCAAGTTGGCTTAAGCAAATCTCCAAAGGATCCATTGAGCATTCAAGGAGGCCCAATTAAAAGAGTTAGAGTCAAAGAGATAAAAGAAGCTATAAATGGGCTAATTGAAGGGATATAGACTAAACAAGCTCTAATTAGCTTGGAAAGAATACAAGGTTAAATAAATTTAATCCAAGCTGAGTTAAAAAGCTTAATGAGTGTCTAAGCTGTCCCAATCTATTCCAAGCATTCTAAGACATGTTCAAACTGGGCAAGATTTGTTGGAGACATTAAAAAACATATATAAGTTGTCCTAACAAATTAGGAGTGGTTTTAGGCATCAAATATTGTGTTTCCCTTTTGTTTCTTGTCCAGACCAGCTGTCAGGGTTATGTTCACTCTATGATTAGCTTAAATTATGAGTGATTTTTAATTCTAGTCAAATTATTCAATTAAGGTGTTTTCTTACCTTAATTAGCTTAAAAATAATGCCTATATAAAGGCAAGCACTGTATTGTTCAAGACACTTCAAAAAAATTTAGAATTCATATGACAAGGTGTTTACTCTCTTGACAAAAGGTTAGTGACTTTTTAAACAAGCCTTTAAATACTCTTATGTTATTTTTAAGTCAACTTTTTGCTTTTTTTCAAATAAGGATTATGAAAATGTTTGAAAGTGATGCATCTTTCTCGTGTATGTTCCCTTTATACATTAGGTTGAATTTTGCAATTTGAGTTAGACTTTAAAGGATTATAGAATTAAATTTAGTTGATTTACAACTTTATGCAAGTGGCTAAATGCTTAGTAAATTGTTGAACTTTGTAATCAGATGAATAATGAAGAGTTTAAATATCCATTTGATTTGCTAAATTTGCTATAGGAGTTGTTACCTGTTTAAGGTAAGAGTAATGAATTTATTTTCCTGAGTATAAGAAAATGCTTTGGTGTGGGTAAATTTGATATGTGCTAATTAGATTATGTTCAGCAAGATTTTGAGAGTATTTTGTTTGTACTTGAATGGTTTTAATTGGATTTTGTATTGCATATGGTTTATATTTTATTTATAGGAATTGTTTTAACTCCCTAATAAGGAAGAAATGAATTCAAGTAAGATGGATTCTCATCAATATCCTCCTCATTTTTAAACCATCTCTCTTTTACCTAGTATTTTAAAATTTAGCCTAAAAGCTAGACCAAGTTTAAATTCAACTTATATTAGAACAAGGTTTAAAATTAAATAAAATTAAAAGAATTTGAAATATATTTGAAAGAGATTATAGAAAATTTTGAAGTTTAATTTAAAAATTAAAAAAAATTTATTAATTAATTATAATTTATAAAATTTATTAATTTAAGAAAATTGATTGATTAATTAATAGACTAACCAGTTTTCATCAACAAGATTTATTAAAATAAATCAAACAGAAAATTGATCGATTCAAAGTTTTTATAGTTAAACAAATCAAACTTATTAGATTATTTAATCATTTTTGTTATTTTCCAAAGACAAAAGAGACTGTAATTGAAGTCATATAAAGCCTCATCTTTATAGAGAACTCACTTGTTTACCTTAAGTTCCCAACAATCATTTAGCCATTGAAGTTTATATGGTTGTGGGTACTTTGTAGTAGGTAAACTCAGCTTCTCCACTAAGGTTATACTAACTGCATTTGGGCAACTACCACTATCAATGATCATGCTACATACCTTATCTTTGATGTTGCATCTTGTATGGAAGATATTGTCAAGTTACTCATCATTATCTTCCTTCACTTGTGTACTCAATGCGTGCCTAATAACTAATGTTTATCCCTTAATAGGGTACTCCATGTCACTAGCATCCTCTAAAGGTGGCATGATTCATCATCTGAGTCATTTTCAGTCTCAACAACTCCATTTTCTCTCAAAATCATCACACGTTTGTTTTGACATTGAGAGGAAATATGACCTATTCCCAAACATCAAAAACACTTAATATCCCTATATCTTTTTTAGTGGGAAGAATCATTACCTTTGGTGGATCTTATATCTGTGGCCTTGTAGGTTTCATCTTTGTGCGTGGAAATAACCTTATATTCCTTTTTACCTTAGTTTGGTTTCCATAATGAAGAGAAACCCAAATTTTGTCCAATCTTTGTAAGACCCTTCCTTTTATGTTGTCTTTCTACTTTCATGGCCATATGCAACATGTATTCTAGCTCTACATAATGTTATAGCTCCACCATATTGGCTATGTCTCTATTCAACCCTTACAAGAAACACATTATGGTTGCTTCTTAATCTTTCTTGACATTGGCTCAAATTGTATCAATCTCCATCTCCTTATGGTAGTCCTCAACATTCTTAGACCATTGGGTAAGGCCTTGCAACCTTTGATACAAATCCTTATGATAATGATTAAGAATGAATCTTCTCTCATGACATCCTTCATATCATCCTATGTATCAATAGGTCGCTCATGATTTCTCTACCTGCTCAAAACAATTTGATCCCACCAAATTATAGCATAATCATTAAACTCCACAACAACAAGTTTTACTTTTTTCTCCTTAGAGTAATTGTGGCAATCAAAAACAAGCTCTACCTTTCTTTCCTAGTCCAAGTATACATCATGATCATTTCTCCTATGGAAGGTGGAAGCTTCATTTTGATGCTACCCAAATTATGTTCAACTCTTCCATTTTGTCTCCTTGCATCTCGTCTACCATCCCTCCCATGCGTATTTCTATTAAAAGTGGCTATTGGGGCATAATCTTCATCATCTCCGTATTTAATCTTTTCGTTATAATATATTCTAATTAGACATAGAGTATAAAGTTAATATCTAATCTATTAGAATATAATCATATTAGTTCTACAATATTAGCAATTGATTTTTTTAATTCCACCTTATATAAGAATTTTTTCAATCCATATTATCTCTAATTACTTTAGGGCGACAAATTATATATTGACTACTCAACTCCTTCCACATATTTCATGTTATATCCAACAATTATTAGTCAAGCTATCCTTAACTAGAATAGATCATGAATATTATAAATATATAGTATAACTACATAAGATATCTTAGAGATCAAGTTAAAGGATAACTTATACACTTATCAGAATAAGAATTTCTATGAAGATAATTAATGTTCTATATAGAATTCTCATATCAGGTCAGTTCTACAAGCTTGTTTTCTAAAGCACCCATATGTCTGACTAAATGTCTCTATACTCTACTCTATAAGATTAACTACTTCATTTATAAAGAAGAAACACAACATATGCTAGTCTTTTTGCTTTATTAATGTTAAATCTTAATAAAGCAATGATTATAAATAATTTAAAGATAATACTTAAATACAATATGAATGCCATAACTATGATCTCATCATAATTTTATTTGTAAAATATATTTATTCCATATACTTTATTTTATACATTAGTCAATTAAACAAACTTGCATAAGATAAAGAACTGCTTTAATTAATTATATCACAATTATATAACAAACTAATTGGTTGAAGAGTACAAACCAAGAACCCGATCATTATATTAGACATCAACATCTCAATCAACAAACTTGCATAAGATAAAGAACTCCTTTAATTAATTATATCACAATTAGAAATAGTAACGGTTGCCATTATTTTTATTAGTAAATAATTGAAATACAATTCATTACTTTTTAGTAATTTCATCCTTATAATCCTAATTACATTACTTTTTAGTAATTTCATCCTTAAAGCTCAGACCAATTAAGAAACAAAGACATTATAAAAGGCAAATTTGGTGTCAAATTTTATTCATATATTTAAGTCAACAATTCTTAATACTTTTTTTATATGTTTTTTCCATACCTATGTCTCCATCTCCATTTGCCTCCTTTATCTCTAATTTGAATTGAGGCTCCATTTTTAACTGGTACATTACCTCCATTTTTTCTTGAATCTTATCATAACCAAAAAGCTAAGTATATACCATTCAAAGTAAAAAGAGAGATCAAAAAAGGCTCATTGAAATGTTGGATCTTAGTTTGCTCAATTTTTATTTTGAGATGTTGACAACACATTTCAACAAAATTCGAGTACACGGTATCATTTAGTTCCTCCATTCTTTTTTATTATTGTGATGCATTATCTTAGAATAGTAACTTTAGTTTTATTAATCTTTCTTTTAATTCAATCATTCATTTTATTATATTTGATAATAGAAAGATGGTTAGTACTAATAGTCTTCGTGGGATCAACCCTCATATTCACTAGACTATATTACAAGAATGGTAGGTGCACTTTCCTAGTTGATATTTAGTATTTTTTATCAGATACACATTACATCAATTTTTTGATGTCATTCTTAGGGACTAGGATATTATAAACACTTTATTTTTATTAACTTAATTGTTTCTTTTTCCTTTTTGAATTTATTAATTTTAGGACTTTCTTTCTTGATCTTGTATTTGTTTACTAAATTCCATAATTTGGGTATTTAATTTTACAACTACCAAACATAATGGCAAGATAGGGAGGACTATATATTATAGAGAATTATGCTAGATTGTCACTTATGGAAAATTGAAATCTTTGAAAAAGAAGCAGAATGGTATGTATTTTGTACCTTAACTTGTGCAAGTGATGAGTTTTAACATTTATGGTGGTGGTACCCCAATCATGAATTTTACGTGTCTTACAACATATGGAAGTCATCCAAGCAAGTTAATTTTGTGGGGAACTAGCTTTAAATAAACCCTAGAAACCATCCTAATTTTTTATAGAACAATCAAACTCCGCCCGAATTTTAGTAACAATGGTAATAAGAAAGGAAGTTAAGTCTTGATGAGCTTATGAAAAATTAATTACTGCACCTAAGACTCACTTTTAAACTAGTAAAGTGTCTTTTCAAAACCAACAAGCACTTGGAAAATCATATTGGAAACTTGCTAAACTTATCCCCGAAATGTAATCAAGTACTCTTCCTATAAACATCAATCCAAATCTAAGGTAGAAAGTAAAAACTATAACTTTAAGGAGTAGAAAGGAGTGGAAAGTTGAATAAAAGTATAGAGAGAAGGAAAAGACAGATTTGCAATAAAAGAAGAATGAGGAGAATGAAAAATAAAAGGATGAGCTAAAGAAGGAAGACATCCAAAAGTATCAACCAAGAATTCTAAACCTAATTAGACCTAAGAAAGATAGAAAGAAAATTCAATTTATTATGTTTTGAGATTTTTTTAAACAATTATATATTGATATCCCTTTTGTTAGAGCTCTTTCACAGATGCCAAAGTATGCCAAGTTTTTAAAATATCTCCTTTCTAACAAAAAGAGACTTAAGGATTTATTAATCACTATTTTAGTTGATGAGTGCTTTACCATATTATAAAACAAGCTATCCCAAAAAATCAAAGATCCAAGGGTTTTTACCATTTCTTGTAATAATGGTAGTTTATCAACTGAAGTTTAACAAATTCTTGGATCCACTAGCATATACACATTTCACTACAGAGTTTATACATTCCTGGAATGGTGCCTTTTAACAATGAGGGATCCAGTGAGGAAATAGTAAACTAGCTGGTCAATCTTCTTGCTTTTGATGTAGTTAGTGGATGTAGGGTCAATGTGGTCTCTTGGAGGTGAAGTTATTCCATCAATGTATCCAATAAGGTCTGAGGTAATGAGAATAGAACGAATTTGGTTTCTCCATACCAGGTAGTTTGTAGAGTCCAATGGTGTAGCCAAAAATTTTGTGATTTGGTTGAATGACATTGTAGGTGGATTGGTGTTTGATATGTTTTGAATTATGAAGTTTCTTTCATGTAGTATTGAAATGGATTTTATTGGTGTTTGGTTGTGTACTAGGACTGAAAATTTTTGCTATATGGAGGGTTTGGTATGTTTCTATATACATGTTGATGATTTGGTTTATGTAGTTATATTGGGTTGATCTGAACTAATGTATGTGTTGAGTGTTCTAGACTGGATATTGTCGTCTGACCGACAAATTATTAAGGGAATTAGGAATAGACTCTGATACTATGAAAGAGCAAGTAATATGAAGAAATGGTATTGCGTTTTTCTATATTATTAACATAGTAACATCCTTTAATATACAAACGATGATAAGTAGATAAGGATAAATAAGACTAAATAAAAGATACAATAGAATAGATGTACATGTGAAAATAATGAAAAATGATACAGTATATGTTGGTTAAGATGTTGAGATGTTAACCTGATGAGTTTTTCTTGATCTAACCAAGTCAAACTCAAACCCAGTCTGAGTCAAACCAACACATTTCACCTATAGTATGGAGATATAAGAGTATAAAGTTAGAGGGATAATTTGTCGTGATGTGTTATAGTAATGCATTTTGTAATATTCGGCTGTTCCCATCTTGGTTCACAGTTAGAGTATTTGCCAAAGATGGTGCTTTTATAAACTTCTCTTTCCTCGAACATCCAAGTTTACTATACATAATTAATCTACAGCGATACAATCCCATTGACATATAATTATTAGTTTATGTAAGTAGGGGCTTAAACTTGCACATTGAGCTGGTCATAATTTTGATAAACTGAAATACTAAAGTTTAAACATTTTTGTAACCATTTGAACGATCTTGCTTCATTATATATTCGGGAACATTTTACGATTTTGATTTAATGTAAAGATTGCTTACTTAATTTGATGAATGGATGCCCATTAACCAAGTGAGCAAGACACGTATGTTGGCGTTGAGATTTCATAAAAATGTCTAAAGGAGACACATGGAGTTAAAGAGGAAGATGTATTATATGTTCAGTTAGTGGGAAGGGGACCTACAGTTGAATTGTATTAACATCTACTATATCTTCTATATTTGGAAGAATCGTGTAATCAACATATACTAACAGGCCCCTATCCTGTAATAACTAGGCGACCTGTCTGACAGTCCACAGTGGCTCTCTAGTCGATATCTGAGTCGGTTGGAAAGTTCTCGTGAAGCTAAGCCTTTGCCCTTATTAAGGAAATACTTCAATTCACAACAAGAAATGTAAATAGTGGAGTTTTGTTTTTCAGTTTATTAAAAATTTCAATAACACAATGGTTGTATTTTGACATTCCAAAAATTTCAAAGTCCTTGTAAAAGTTCAAAACATTTCTATTATCACATACATTTCTCAACTTCAAATTGTGGACTTCAAAACCACTCACATGCAATCTCAAATAGTTACATCAATAAACTTTGAAAAGCTAAAACATCATGCATTCCATTAAAAAACCTTTATACACATCCATTTTCATACAAATGTAATTTCCAAAACATGCACAAAGATAAACAGTAGTTTTAAAAAAATTGTACAAGGAAAAATAAAAATGCCGACACAGCAGCACTTGACGAAGATGACTACTCGCGAGGTGGAGTCCCTGCTACTGAAGCCTCTGAGCATGTACCTGGGAGGTTGTATTTAAAAACGAAAAATAAAAGGTGAGCTAAACGAGCTTGGTGAGTGTTATTGGTTTCCAATAAAAACATTTATACAAATATTAACCTTTATAAGAGAAAACAATTTTTTTTTCAAATAATAACCAATGTTCTTACAGAACACTTTCTTTTCATTTCATAAGATCAATGCATATGTAAAACAAAACATGTACATTTTTCTAAGATCAAGTTCCACTTTTCTTGTAAAGTGTACAACAATGGTAATCAATACTTTCAGGAAATTTCTTTTTAAAACATAGCCTATCACTAATTTTCATTGTCATATGGTACCTTTAGGTGTAAGGCCACGGAGTTGTTTCTGCATCGCTTACTCGTACCAGATTAACCTCTATGTATTGATTGTTATAAAGCTGGTTCTACATCGCTTACTCATAACGATGCTAGCACTATATATACATCAATGGTTATAGAGCTGGTTCTGCATAGCTTACCCATAACAGTATTAGCACAATATATACTCCACACGTGCAGAGGGCGACTCACAGGACATACTGAGATGCCCCCAAACACTGCCATACACGTTAGGACGTACTTTGATAGATATAATCGTATGTATAAAGACCTAATGGCGTACTATAGGCTAAATCACAATTAATACATAAGCGCGCCTTATTTTAATACCAATTCAAAATATATTCAAAATCCATTTCTATGCCAATTCAAAGCGTGTGCACGTCTCATTAGTTTCTAAGTGTATCCAAAACTTAATTCAATGCTAAATCAAAGCATATGTAAACCTTATGAAGATTAACTTTTAAATTCAAATAGTAGCACTAATGAAATTATTTATAAACATACTTTTCATAGTAAGGTAAAAACTATCTTTACAAAATCAATTTAAAGGTACACTCACTGTTTATCGTTTATCGTTAACCACCCTCCCGTGTTCAGTGCTTTTCTTTTATTAATCTCGAGTCTACGGTGATGAGAAAACTTTATGGTCTTATTCAGCTGTGAGAGAGACCCTTGAAGGGTTCCCAAAACTGACCAAATACATCCATAACTTACCACCTTGTTTTAAAAATTTTATAACAAAAGGCTTAGTCAAAATCTTAGCATTTAGTAAGATTAAAATTTTGTTTTCTTTTCATTCAACCATTGAACAACTTCCATGATTTATACATGTTGTCTTCTTTCCATTTAAATAATGTACATAGTATATACCTACTGTTTTCCTTACATTGAACCATTGAACTATGTACAACATACATGCTACCATTAAACAACCATTAAGCCACATATATAGCATCTACATGCTGCTAATTAATAGCCATTGAATAACATCCATAAGACATGGATATACATGTTGTTTTCCTCTCCATTTACCATGTTTTTCTCTTCATTTAACCATGCCTCCACTTGTTCCTTAATTTTCACATATCAAACGTTCAAATTAGGTTCTAAAGTCTTCTAGACATTTGTTCCCTATGTTTCTATTTTCCATATCATTAAAAATCATTCCATTTCACCTTCTAAATTATGAAACACGTACCAAATATCATAAACTGCTTCAACACGAAGACAATATCAAGTTACCATAATCAATCTCAATTTTCAATATCACTCAGCTAGAATTAGGTCTAGTCTCTTCTAGATATTTTAAGTACTATGTCTTAGGTTTCATTTACAGTTGGAATCACCCAATTTGGAGTTCTGTAGACTAAGTTATGTCCAAAACACTAGGACTGTTCAAGGAAATCGAGAATCCTAATACATAATTTCACTAAACATAGTTAGGAAAACTTACCACTTTCTTCAAATCAAGCTCAATTATTCACGTAATTCATAAGGAAATTCATGTTTCTAGCTTAAGCATTCACGTGACCAACTAAAGAGAATGGACAAGAGTTGTTTAACATACCTAAAATCTTATGGTAATGTGCTGCCCATCTTTTCCCTACATGTAGTTGGCGTTGATAGAAGGTGTTGTCCATGGTTGGAGGCTTAAACAACATTCTGAATTTATTTTCCAAAGGTAGTAACTTGGAAGACCTATGTGTGAAGGGAGTAACTGCAATTATCTTCAACAATTCTGGTCCAAAGGAGAGCTAAATTTTCGGTGGAATGAAGGTGGCACAGCTCCCATCATCTTTGTTTTACATGCTACACGTTGAAGAGGGCTGCCCACACGTTGCAAGCTTAACTTCCAAAAGCTGTCCATTGTTTTATCCCTCACCATCTTTGTTTAATTAAGCCATTAATCCCTTGTAACATCCACGAAAATACTTTCCTCCCACATATAACAAGTTGTTTAGATTTTGTGTCACCAAAATGACACATGACCACACCATGAATTGGTCTCTCATGTAAAGAATTTTATGTCCTTCACATCTACTCCTTTATAAACGTGACAACATAATATTTTCATGCATTCTTGTTTCAAAATAATGATAACTTCTTCATGTATGTGACAACTGCCACTTAAGGTTTATTCACATGTTCATGTATTGTTTCTTGTCCAAAATAATTAAATGGCTTAAGAAAATCTATCAAATTTCAATAGAAATTTCATGTCCACTTAATAACATATTACACCTAAATATATCAATATATAAGTTGGATCGGTTTGCTTTAAGTATTCGTAACTATGACTGAAATATAAGGACATAAGAATCAGTCATAGTTACTAATTGAATTTATTTTTGGTCCATTTCTATACTAGTCAACTCCAATATTTTAAGATTATCATTTATCTTTAATACTTGTCATTTATGGTTGGGTTCCTAATTCACCTTTTAGTGAAAATAAAATTTACATTCACCGAAAAACATCATTCACACGAAATAAAATTTTATAGGCACATGAAAAGAAAAGTTTGGGGTTTTATAATTTGTAGCATCCCAGACCACCCACCCATAGATATTGTTCACTTTGGGTTGTCCATCGGGCCAAGACCCTCACAGTTTTGCTAATCCTGCACCTGAAAAAATGCGTCTATGAGGGAGAGGTATTCGTACCCTTATAAGGCATACTTCGTTCTCCTCTCTAACCTATGTGGGATCTCATAATCTACCCCCTTAAGGCTCAGCGCCCTCGTTGGCACATCGAGTCAAGAACTGGCTTTGATACCAAATGTATCTTATTCAGCATATTTCGTATATTATTTTTGGTAGGCACCTGTAATCAACTAAAGATTAGTCTAATTTAGGGTCTTATTTAGGTAGGTATAATTAAAGAGAAATATTTCTTGATTATTATAAATTTGTATATATTGTTTCTTCTAGGCATCTTCGAGTCTTTGGTTGTGCTTGTTTTTCTTTTTTAAATTCTACTTGTATAAGCAAACTTACACTAAAGTTTGTACAATATGTTTTTCATGGTTATACTTCACAATATAAAGGTTATCAGTTCTTTGATCCCATCACCTCTAAGCTTTATATTTCCCTTCATGTCTGTTTCATTTCCCTACAAGACTTTACTTGTGTCATCCTCTACCTCACCTTCTTCCTCTCCCATTTTTCTTCCTTTATCTCTTCTTCCTATACTCTCTACTTCTTCGTCCCCTAGCCACAATGACATCACCTCCTCCTCCTACTCATTCCATGATCACATATACCCAAGACCACACATATACCCCTCGTCACTGTCACCATCCTAAATATTTTTACCGATCCCATGTCCTTTACTCAAGCTAACAAATTTCCTTACTAGTGCCAAGCTATGCTTGATGAATTTAGCGCTCTCCATCACAATAACACATGGACTCTTATTTCTCCCTGACCAAACACAAACATTGTCGGCTGTAAATAGGTTTTCGCACTAAACAATATCCCGATGGTTCTTTTGAGCATTACAATGTTAGTCCTGTAGCCAAAGGTTATCATCAAACACCATGAGTTGATTATACCGCCACTTTTAGTTATGTTGTCAAACCTATAACTATTGGCATCATCATGGCTCTGGCCATATTCAATAATTAGCTTATTCACCAACTTGATGTTAATAACGCCTTTCTTTACGATTACTACAGGAACTTGTTTACATGTCTCAACCTCCTGGATTCATAGATTCACACTATCCTCACTATAATTGTAGACTCCATAAAGTCTTATATAGTCTAAAATAAGCCCCTCGAGCTTGGTTTCATTGCCTAAGTCAAAAACTCCGTAACCTTCATTTTAAACCCTCAAAGTCTGATACCTCTCTCTTCATTCATAAAACTGACTCTCACATAACCTTTCTCTTAGTTTATGTGGATGCTATCTTAGTCACCATTTTTTCACCCTCCTTCATCATAAAACTTATACATGATCTCAAATCTACCTTATTTATAAAAGACTTAGGTCCACTTCATCACTTTTTTTGTATCAAAGCTCGCACCACTTCTCTGGGTCTTCTTCTCACCCAAACACCATACACCAAAGATCTTCTTCTTCTAATTGACTTTGATAAATCTAAAGTAGTTCATACACCCATCACTTCATATCTTCCTTTGTCCAAAATTATGGTGTTCCCCCTTTCTGATCCTACTGAATATAGTAGCATTATTGGTACAATTCCATATCTTTATCTCACCTGTCCTAACATTCAATTTGCTGTCAATAAGGTATCTCAATTTATAAACTCATTATATAGGTTTTTTATTTTTTTTGGATATTATCAAAATTCCAATGATTATACAACTCGTTAGAGGAGATTTTTTCTGTTTTGAATAGGAACATTTTTTTGTATCATTTTCAAAAGAGATTCTTTCTTGCCATCACTTCGATATGTATAAAAAAAATATTGTGGCATCTCATTTCTTACAGCATTTTGAAATTGATTATTTTTTATATATCGAAATGGACAATTCCAAAATTTAGAGTCGAAAAGAATAGTTACAAGAGGTTTTTCAAACCAGAAGAGATCTTTATCTATCAATATTTCTAACTTCAATTTTTCTTGATTCCTATATATATGAAAAAGTTTCATAAATAGGTCTATTTTGATAGTATGTCTCTTTAAAGTGAAAATGGAATTCATCCTTTGTTTTTTCCTTTCCATTCATTCAGATCTCTTCCGTTTTGACGATTTTGTCCGGATCCTCCTTTTCTTCTAAAAAAAAGGGAGGAACCAGGATTATACAACGTCCTACTGACATTCACTGGTCTATGATGAAATGGATTCTACAATACCTCCATTCCACACCCTCTCATGGCATTCATTTCATCAAATCTTTGAACCTTTATCTACAAGCCTATTGTGATGCTAATTGGTCTAGATGTCCTGATGATTGACATTTTACATTTGATTATTGTATCTTTCTTGGGCCTAATCTTATTTTTTGGAATGCCAAGAAGTAACCCACTATTGCTCAATCCAATACTGAAGCTCAATACCACAACATTGATCTTGCTTCTGTAGAATTCTGCTGGATTACTGCTCTTCTTGGTGCATTGGGTTTTACTAACCTTTCACCTACCTTCTAATAAGATATTCTCAGTGCTATATGTTTAGCCTCGGATCTGGTTTCTCGTGCTCATACTAGGCACATTGAAATTGATATTCATTTTGTTCGTGATCTAGGTGCCAACAAAGCTCTATTTATTCGAGACATTTCTTCCTCTACTCAGATCGATGATATTATGACCAGAGCTCTTTCCTCTTTATTATTTTAATGACTTCGAGATGAGGTCACGATTTTATCCTCTCGGAGGGGGATTAATAACATCTCAGCATCTTAACCAACATATATTGTATCATTTGTCATTTTTTTTCACATGTATATATATCCATTTTGTTGTATCTTTTATTTAGTCTTATCATTTAGTTTATTTATCCTTATCTACTTATCAATTTGTATATTAAGGGATGTTACTCTGCTAATAATATAGAAAAACACGATACTGTTTCTTCGTAAACAAGACATCATAGAATATGCCTTGCTAGATGGTTGTCAATACACAAGAGTGGGTGTACCTAAATGACTCGAAAAACCATATGGAGAACATATAAGCAGACTTATATTTACATTGAAAACTCGGGTATGCAACGAGCATACTTTTATCTCAATAAAGAAGTAAATATTTTTCAAATATTGTATGAACTTACCCCATTAGGCTGACATTAAGGTGCAAACTAGGCTCGATGAGGATATGATACATCTGGCCATGATCAGTTGCATTCCCATGAGAATACAACAAAGTCAATGAAGCTAACGGGTCCTTCACATACATAGCAACAATATCGTTCCCTTTCTTGGTGCGAAGCTTCAAAACATCTAAGTTGTTTCTCTGCCACTACAAGAAAACTGCCTAATAGTGACGGAACATTACCGACGGAACCGCAATCGTATGAAAATTGCGACGAAAATGTCAATTCCATCGCTATCTTACACAAATATAGCGACGGAATAGATTTCCGTTGCCATATTTGGAGCGAAAAATTCGCGGTAAATATTAGCGATGGAAATATACCGATGCATGTTTTTCCGTCGATAAATTGGGACGAAATTTCTTATTCGGTCGGTAAAGTTGTCATGGATAAGGAAATGTTTGGCGATGGAAATATTTCGTCGGTATTGTTGTCGTGAAGAACGTTTATTAACTTCACCAAAACGACATCATTTTTGTTGGACCCCGAACTTTTGATGAAATTAGGAATATTAAAATGAATTTAAATGAGAAAGAATTTGGTGAGACAAATT
>JAOSBM010000003.1:17282163-17296279 GCA_027568955.1 Erythroxylum tenue
AAGAATTGATTGTATGATGAAATAAGTTTGATGTTTGAGTTGGTATGAAGTGAATTTGCATTAGAATAAGTGAATTTGGAAAGATCATAAGTGTTTATAGTGTTAGGAAGGATGTAGGAAGCATGAAAGAGGGTTTGGAGGGCTTTAGGAAAGTCGGACATGGAAGTCCGTTTAACGGACCTTCTCGGGTGTAAAAACACCCCTTGCCCAGTCCATGTCCATTAAACGGACATGGAAATCCGTTTAACGGGCCTTCTCGGGTGAAAAAGTGCAATTTGGTCGATCTATGTCCATTAAATGGACATGCATGCACGGGAAATGAAGAAATGTTTGGTTCAAAAGAAAGCTCTTGTCTTTCTCTATCTTTTTCCTTTCTTGTTCAATCTCAAAATCTCACTAGAAAGCTTAGGAAAAGAAACCCTAACTTAACTCTCTTCTTTTCTCTCCAACCACCGAAACTCACTTCCTCTTTCTTTCCCATCCTCACGAATGTTTTTGTCTTCTAAAATGTAAGACAATAATTGCATCTTCCCAATTTGCCCTTCCTTATAAGCTTATACCTTACTAAACTTAAGTGATCTTCCAAAACTACCCTCGAATATTCTTATTACCTTAGCATTTTAATTTCATTAACCCTTGCAATAAAATCCTACTAACCTTGACATAGTAATTAACTCAAAATTTATCCATCATAACCCTATAATTCATTTTAAATCATGCTTAATAATAAAAAAAATTCGGGGACCAAAATTGATAGTAAGTGTGAAGATTGGAGTTGTAAATTATGTGCATGTACTGATGAGCTAAAAAGGAGTTAGAGGGATTGTTTGCAAGTTATTGGAGTTAATTGACGAAGATTGAGTTTCAGATAAAAACACAGTAGAGAGAGAGAGGAAGAAGATGATTAAAACGCAGTAAAGTTCGCCGCGGCCAACTTGAAGGATTTCAATTCTGTAAAAGTTCGCCGCAACCAACTCTTGGGTTTGCCGCGGCAAACTTTTAAGAACATTGCGAGGAATTTTGCTATCTGGAAAGTTTGCCGCGGCGAAATTTCCTGATAGCTTGATCATGCTTTAGTATTTTGGGCATACATTTCTCTGCAGTTATCCGAATTAAGTGATGTTTGATTTGAATTAAACTAGAGACATAGGGATACAATTTGTCTGAAGAAATTGAGTTCTAGTTCTGCCTCTAAGAATATCAGAATCTGATTAGAAATTGAGATAGGAATTCTGTTGAAGCTTAAGAACAGTCATTAATCTTTTGGGAATAAGTTTCAGTATACTGACCCAAATTGGATAAACTTGGTATCATTGGAAACCTAAGACAAATAGGGAAAACTTTTTAGAAGGAAGTATTACCTAATTACCTCGCCTTCCTGATGAGAATAATTGAACAAGGTGAAACCAAAAGTTGGTTGTGAAATAAATTTGGATTAAACAATTGAGTATGGTTTCACATGTTTGACGATGTGATAAGATTAAGGATAAGAAACTTGGATTTTTGACATAAACATGCATCATATATATATTCAGTATACATGATTGTGCATAATTGAATTTATAATTGTGCACAATAGTGATATGTGCTTGTATTAAATGCTATAGAGGAACGCATCCAGCGACCGATTCCAGATATTTCCGAAACTTCGATACAATAAGCAGTAAGGGAGTATCAGTAAATAATTTTTAGACAGTAATTTTTGTAAGTAATTTATCTAGTCAATTGTGTTAGTAATTCATTAAGCAAATTTTGATAGTTTTTCTTTGACTATTTTGTTTGCTATTGATTTGGATCATTGAATGATTTGTGAAACTGTAAATATGTGAATTGAATTTTCAGACATTTCTAGTTTGATTCTATTAAGTCCTAGTTGTGGGTAAATAGGCATGCCTAGAAGGGTCTGCAGCTGCTGCTGTTATTGACACCTCGGTGTCTCCTGTATTAACACTTCGGTGTCTCCTGATATCGAGACATATGTCTCTCATGCTAATATCAATCATGGTATCTCCTGCATAAGTCTCGTTACCCACTTCTGTAAATGGATTTAACAGTCATATGATTTTGTATTCTGATTTCTGTTTGACTTTGATATAAACAAGAAATTGTGTTCTGATTATGAAGGGTTTATACCCTCTTTTGAGACTCAGTTCTGTTTCTGTACAATCTGTCCGAGATCCAATGTAATATGTATGGATTGTTCGTTCCGATAAACTGTTAATGCATGCTTTTGATATATAATGATTGTGTATAATTAGTTGTCAGTTTATTCATAGATTAGTTATTACTCACTAAGCTATATGCATAACACGGTGGATTTGCCCCGTGTAGGTTCAGAGAGATGGACATAAGGACTGGGACGAGTCAACCGTAATGGCCAATAGAATCTGAGTCTTGTTTTGTTAAAACTGTATTTTTGGAATTTGTTTTTGGCTTGTCCTTGATGTATATGGCTTTGAATTTATTTGAAAGGTTGTAATATCCTTAATTCAGGATGGTTCCGGTTTGGAACAAGTTGTATTAAGTTCAGTGTATTATGATGTATGTTTGCTCTGAATTGCTTCTGCTTTGAGCTATTGAGAATGCATAATGAATGTTTCATATGTTTTGGTTTTGTCTTGATTCTGTATGCATGTATGTTATGTTTTCTGCGTGGCGTCCCGTATCCTCCCAGGAGGTATCGGGGCGTCACAAGGTACGTTAACCACATGAGTAATAAACTCAAAATAAACATTTAAAATTGTGTTTTAAAGTCTGTTATTGAAGTAAAAAATTTTCAAAAGATTCTACACTAACGAACCTATTATCCTTTATTGTATATAAGAGGTTAACTATGCCATGCATGAGCACTAAGCAACAGGCTCTGAATTTAGAAGCTTAGTCTTGCGATTCTATAAAGAAATATTTCTCAATCAATACGCTTTATATTTCCCTTGTTTATTCAATTTTTTTTCTATTATTAAGCTAAGATTTCTTATGTAATAGAAGAATACAACACTATCTATTGCTTGTTGGCTTTATCTTCTCGAGTTCTTGTAATAATAAAACTCCCTTCTAATTCCCTTATAGACTAATGAATAATAACAAAAAAAGAAAGACCTAATCAACACTAAATTAGGTGAGTTGTTACATTTAGAAGATGTATACCATTTAAAATGACATGTTGCTATCGAATTGATAATTTATGTTAATCAAGAATTCAATTTCAATTCCAAATAAACTGTCAAAGGTAGCTCGAAAGTACAATATACAATGACACTTTCAGCTAGCACTTTTCTTGTTTTCTTGATAAATTTACATAATTTGTGGTCTTAGTCCGTTTTTTCAAGTATCCTTCAACTGCTTGTCTAGCCCAGTTCTGCACTATTGACTTTTAATTCATTACCTAGTATGTTTGATACATTCAATCACACCCTCCAATATATTATTGGAATTGTTCTGTAAAATTTTTACTGTCATTTGAAATTAAATTTAAAATTTGTAAATTTAATTAGCTTGAAAGAACTTATTTTCACATTTGTGACGAATTATTGGCTATTTGAGATAACATTTCAAATTGTGATCTCATTCTTTTCACTTTAAATGGTTTGCCTTCAAACTATGAATCATTCATCACCACCATTTTACATCGACAAACAATCATCTCCTTCGATGAACTTGGAGCAAAACTCTTCATCTATAAGCAGTGGCTTCAATCCTACTATGAGCACAACTCCCTTATTCCAATCGACATGTCATTTCTAGCTCCTACACTAAACAAGACACCAACTACCTTATTCCAATCGACATGTCATTTCTAGCTCCTACACTAAACAAGACACCAACTAAGGGCAGTGGTATCGGGGGTTAAAGAGGACGACACTTTTGGTCTCTCACCTAATGCTTATGAATCCCTTTTTTAGCTCAACTAGGTTGATGGATCACTTAAATGGCCCAAAGGGGTTATTAGGACTCTCTAGACCCATTTCTTCAAATAGATCTATGTTTTCTTTTGGCCCTACTTATTCCCCTTTTGATCAATCCACTAACCAGACTCTATCTACAACCTATTATTTTCCACCAGCCCAGACCTAAAGATGTTACTCATCTCTCCACTCCAATTACAATAATAAGTCACTTTTTTAATGTCAAATTTTTTGGAAATGAAGTCATATTGTTGTTCACCGTTGTTTTTTGATATTTTGAATTTCAAAATTGTCCTCTTAGACCTATATTGAACTCCAAACTCTTCTTACGACCTTCACTACCTTGAACATTCAAATCCTTTTAGAAAATTCCAAATTTACCTAAAAACAATGTTGCTAAATAATTACTTGAAACTGGTGTTATGAGTCATATTACACAAAACCTTTAACTTTTGGAATCTAGAACACCTTTTTATGGTCCAAATCAAGTGATTATTAGTAATAGTCACACACTTCCTATTTCCCCTACTGCTAATCACTTTACCGACTTCACTTCATCTTATTGATGTTTTAGTTGTTCCCTAACTTTACTAACATGATATCTGTTGCCAAATTTGTCAAATATAATTCTTGTCTTATTGAATTTAATCTCTCTGGCTATATTACGAAGGACCTCACCATTAAGACACCATTTTTTGCCGTTTTCATCCATAACAATCTTTAACCTATAAAGATTCCTTTGAACTTTAAAAATCATATCACTCTTATTGTCACTCCTACTCTGCTTACTCTATGACATCAATCTCTTGGTCATCCTTATTCAATAACATCTTCTAGGTTGTCTCTTTTTTTTCCTAAAAAATCTAATGTAAAAAATAATTATATCTCTTGTTTCAAAGGGAAAAATACTAGATTTCCATTTCAATCATCTTCCTGTGTCTCCACTAGTCTTTTACAACTTATTCACAGTGATATTTGGGAAACCTCTCCTTCCCTCCCTATTTTTATTTCTTGTTTTTATTTTATTGATGATTTTAGTTATTATACATGGATATTTTCTTTAACTCACAAAACTCAAGCTCTCTATCACTTCCTAACTTTTAAATTCATAGATGAAAATATTTTCTCCACCACTATTAAACGTTTCCATATGATGGAGGTCTTGATCTCATCAAAGGTGCCTTTGCTCATTTTCTCACTTCTTATAACATCACATATAATATCTCTTATCCTAATACCTTATAACAAAATGGCCTTGTTGAATTGAAAATTTGTCCCATCACTAATACTGGTCTAATTCTCCTTATCCATATCTCTACCATGTAACCCTTTTTCATACCCTTTTCATCCCAACCCCTTTCCTCCAATCCTAACCCTTCCTCATCATCCTCCTATTTACATCCTATAATCACTCGCACTCTTGATCCCACTTGTCTTCCTCATACTTTCTTTGTTTTCATCACTTATCCTACTATTACCCATAATTCTCATTCTCCTTATCCTACTTCCTTTACATAAGCCAACAAAATTTTCCATTAGCAATAAGCCATGCTTGATGAGTTCAATGCTTTTCATCATAACCATACCTTGACTCTAGTTCATCAACTCCTAAATGTCAATATTGTAGGTTGTAAATGGGTCTTTCACTTCAAATAGAATCTTGATGGTACCATTGATTACTATAAAACTCGTATAGTTGCAAAAGGATATCATCAAGCTCTGGTTATTAATCATACTAGTACCTTTAGTCCTATTGCCAAACTCACCACCATTCAAATTATCTTTTCACTTGTTCTCACCAATAATTGGCCTATTCATCAACTTGATGTAAATAATGACAACTTATTATTGCCAAATTTAGCATGGAGGTCAAATATAGGAGTATTGCCCTTGTGTGCTACTAAATATATTGCATCAAGTGTCTTTTTAGTGAACTTGATGTCTTTTGATTCAAACTCACGTTTTGCTGTAGACTATTGCCCCCTACTTTTTTCCTATCTTGAGTACGATCTTTGGTCTTGTTTGGTAACTAGTAATGAAGGAATCAGAGAAAAAGAGAAGTAGAAATAAAAAGTGGAAATCAAAATAAGAATGAAATTACTGATTAAACGCATTTAATATATGACTAAACAAAGTTAATAATTATGTTAGTACTTAGTATCAAATATTAAGAATGACAATGAAATTTTTTATTCATATTTAGTTATTATATAATTTATTTTGTAAATAATTAATTAAAATAATTTTTATTTTATAAATAATAAATTAAAAATTTAAATGATTTATAAAATTATTAATTTTAAATGATTATGAATAATTTTTATGATAAGAATAAAAATATCAATGAAACAAAATAAAATAATTATTAAAGAAATTAATATAAAATGTTGTGATTTTGTTGATAATATTATTGATATGAATAAATATATTGACAATATCTTAATAATATTATGTTAATATTTTAATAATAATTTGATAATAATATAATAGTATCTTTTATTTTTTATATTCCATTCTAACTTATACTCACAACTCTCTTCAAAATAGAAGTTAGGATTGTTTATAATTTATTTCAGCTATGCATTCCTAATAACTAAATAAGTAAAAGTTAAAAAATAAAGATTTCTTTGTCATTATCACCTTTTTATTTCTGATAAAGGTTTTTGAAACTGACCAGACTTAACAATCCGATCAAAAAAATTTGAACCAGACAGTAATATGATTTGGTTTCACCTAATAATTTGTATTAAAATTGGCCGATTTTTTGCGAACTAGTCCAACCGTACAAAACTCTATACCTAAAGTTTATCAAACCTCTCGGGCTCCTCTCCTCTCCACCGCCTTCTCTTCACCATCTTCTGATCTTCTCTGCACCATCTCTCACTACCTCCATAGATGTAGAAATCAAACTCTCTCCCTGCCTCCACCATTTTCTCTTTTCTCAGATCTCATTTCTAACCCCTTGTCAAGTGCCAATATCCTTAGTGCTTGTTGGGAAACTATTTAGTTTTGAATAATTCAAATGACAAGTCTGTGTTTCCTTGAATTTCTATTAATTTGTTTAGTTGTGGGATGTTAGCTCCTTTTTAGCAGTTCTGTTAGGATTTGTTTTTGGCTATTTATAGTTAATGAATAACAAGTTAAGCATATGCTGAAAATTCCTAAGAAATGTGTCATAGCGTTGAGGTCTAGGTTTCCTCTATCAAACCAAATTCTACTATTATTTCTTGTTGAGCAAAATAGGTCCAAAAGATAAACGGCAGTTTGTACCAAAGTGGTATCAGAGCATTGACATGGACCAAAGAGTGGAGCAGCTTGAACATTCAGTCCAGTCTCTTTCGGGTGGTCAAGAGGGCATTGCTAAACGTTTAGAAGAGCTCTTCTCTCAACTCAATGCTCGGATGGATCAACTAACTACCCAATCCTCTAACGGTAAGGGAGTTGAATCTGATGCACGAGCTTCTGAATCAAGAGGGAAGTTCGCTAGTTTTGGGGTTAGCTCGTCATATGCTCCTAAACTGGTTAAGCTGGATTTTCCCCGTTTTAATGGACAAGAAGATCCTACAAGTTGGCTATGCAGAGCTGAACAATTCTTTCACTTCCATGATAGTCCAGAGGCCGATAGAGTTTCATTAGCATCCTTTCATCTAGAAGGAGATGCACAACTATGGTATCAGCTACTTAAACAAGAAGAGCGAACTATCACCTGGGTTGAATTAAAAGAAGGCTTCACTCAAGGTATGGTCCTAATCAATTCTTTGATCATTTTGGAGAATTAACCAAATTATAGCAACGTGGCTCTGTGCAAGATTATGAAATCAGTTTGAGAAGTTGTTGACTAAAGTAGGGAAATTATCACAAGCAAGACAAGTTGGCTATTTTGTGAGTGGGCTTACAGCTTCTAGATGAACTAAAGTGCAAGCAGGTCGTCCCACAACCTTGTCCCATGCAATTTCACTTGCCAAACTTTATGAAGAAAGGAATTCCAGCCAAGGGAGGTGTTCAACCAGCAGAACGGCTCCATAAAATCCAGGTTCTACGTCTTCTCCTTCAAAAGTTTTAGGGAACAGTGTCAAAAGACTAACTTGGGATGAGCTGCATGAGCGAAAAAAGTGAGGTCTCTGTTTCAAATGTAATGAGAGATATGAGCCGGATCACAGATGCAAGAAGTTATTCTCCATTCAAGCAATTTTGGACTATAGCGATGATGATACTGACATGGAAATTAATGATAGAGAGTCGGTGGATAACCCAACCATATCCCTGCATGCCATATACAATTTTGAAGGTCCAGAAACAATGCAGGTCCAAGGGAAATTGGCAAACAGACGTGTTATAGTGTTAATAGATTCCAGAAGTACTCACAATTTTGTAAGTGAAAGATTCGTAAAGAAAGTTGGGCTACAACCAATCAAAAGAGGTAGAATGGAAGTGTCTGTTACTTTTGGAGAAAAATTGGTAAGCTCAGGCAAATGCAATCAGATTCAATTAAATCTTCAAGAGGTACCTGTATTTCTTGATTTATATGTGTTGCCATTAGAAGGTTATGATGTAGTATTGGAGACTCAATGGTTGTGCACATTAGGGCCAATCGTATGGGACTTTTCAAAGCTTCTAATGAAATTTGTGATGAAGGGACAAGAAGTTATTTTGAGGGTTCTACTATTCCTGAAAGTCAAGTTATCAGCAACTGTCAAATGGAAGGAGCGATTTAACATAAAAAAAACTGGGTACCTCCTTCAAACCTTGAGCAGCATGACCAAACTTCCAGGGACTTATTTGACTGAACTACACCCGCAAATACACAAATATTGAAGGAATTCAGAGCTGTGTTGGTAGAACCAAATGGGCTTCCTATACCTCGAATTCAAGACCACAAGATACCTTTACAGCATGCAGAACCGATTTCAGTTAAGCCTTATCGTTATCCACATTACCAAAAATCTGAGATTGAAAAGATAGTGGCTGAAATGCTGGAATCCAGAATTATACGGCCAAGTCATACCCCATATTCAGCCCCGGTTCTCTTAGTTAAAAAACATGATGGGTCTTGGTGTATATGTGTGAACTACAGAGCATTGAATAAAATTACTGTCAAGGATAGGTTCCCTATACCTGTCATTGATGAGTTGCTGGATGAATTGAATGGTGCACGGTACTTCACAAAATGGGACTTGTGATCTGGTTACTATCAAATAAGGGTTCATGCACAAGACATTGAGAAGACAACATTCCGAACACACCAAGGCCACTATAAGTTTTTGGTTATGCCTTTTGGGCTTACCAACGCTCCTTCAACATTCCAATCACTGATGAATGAGGTATTTAAAGACTATTTGCGAAAGTTTGTGCTTGTGTTTTTTGATGATATTCTCATCTATAGCAAGTTTTGGGATGATCATATGAAACACTTACAAATTGTATTCTCTATTTTACAACGTCATCAATTATTTGATAAAATAGAAAAATGTCAATTTGGCCAACGAGAAGTTAAGTACCTTGGCCATGTTATTACTGATGTTGGAGTTGCTGTAGACACAGATAAAATTAAGGCAATTCAGGATTGGTCAAAACCTTCTTCCTGCAAAGCTATGCGAGGATTTTTGGGTCTTTGTGGCTATTATCAAAATTTTATTCAAAATTTTGGTAAAATAGCTAGTTCCTTGACAAGAATGTTGAAAAAAGATAGTTTCAAATGGACGCCAATTGCAGAAGAAGCGTTTATCAAATTAAAGCAAGCGATGACTAATGCTCCAGTCCTGGCTCTTCCGGATTTCTTTAAACCATTTATTATTAAGTGTGATGCTTCTGAAATCGGAGTGGGTGTTGTCTTACTGCATGAGAGACCAACAGCTTTTTTCAGCCATTCTCTTTATGGAAGACACCTTCTGTTATCTACATATGAGAAAGAAATCTTAGCTCTTGTTCTTGCTGTCCAAAAGTGGAGACTGTACCTGTTAAGTCTCCGGTTCATTGTCCGAACTGACCACCAAAGTTTGAAGCATTTGTGGACACAAAGAATCACTACTACAACACAACAAAGGTGGCTATTCAAGCTAATGGGCTTTGATTTTGCAATAAAGTACAAGGGAGGCAAGGAAAATGTCGTTGCCGATGCCTTATTAAGAAGAGAAGAACCTAGTGAAGGAGAAGGCCACATTATGGCCATATCAGTCCCTATTCCAAATTGGATTGATGCTATTAAGGACGAAACTTGTTCTAATCTAGATGTGAAAAAGTTGATCAGTATGGTACTTAACGGAGAAGCTTTGGGACCATAGGAGTACAAGGATGTAATTCTTTATTTTAAGGGAAGAATTTATTTGGCTGAAAGTTCACCTTTAATTCATGACATTATCTGCCAGTTCCATAATAGCACTCACGAGGGGTTCTTAAAAACCATACAAAGGATTCGCTCTACTTTTTATTGGAAGGGATTAAAAAAAGGATTCGTGAGTTTATTAGAAAATGCGATACATGCCAAAGAAATAAAGCAGAACAAACTTCTCTGATCGGGCTTCTTCAACCTCTTGCCATTCCAATCAAATATGGGAAGATATCTACATGGATTTCATTGATGGCCTGCTAAGTTCAAAAGGTAAATCCACCATATTTGTGGTAGTTGATAGACTATCAAAATACGCTCATTTTGTGGCTATCTCTCATCCATATACTGCTGTAAGTGTTGCTCAAGTATTTTTTGACAATATCTTCGGGTTGCATGGGCTGCCAAAATCTATTGTTTGTGATAGAGACCCAAAATTTACAAGTTTGTTTTGGAAAGAATTGTTCTGCTTGAATGGCACTAGTTTTAATTTCAGCTCAGTTTACCATCCCCAAACGGATGGTCAAATAGAGGTTGTAAATCAAACACTGGAAATGTATCGTAGGTGCTTAACTGGTTCTCAACGTAAGATGTGGACTAAGTGGTTGTCATGAGCAGAATATTGCTATAACACTAGGGTTCATTCATCTACTGGGAAAACTCCATTTGAAGTTGTGTATGGTAGACCACCACCAACTCTTCTCTCTTACATTTCTGGGACGGCTAAGGTAGCAGCAGTTGAACAAGAGTTGTTGGAGCGGGATGTTATGATTAAAGAGATTAAGGAGAAAATTCAACGAGCTTAAAATCAGATGAAGCGCATTTAGGACGCAAAGCATCAAGAAAGAGAATTTGAAATAGGAGATTGGGTTTATTTGAAACTGCAACTATATAGGCAAAATTTAGTTGCTTCACGAATGAATTTGAAGGTATCACCCAAATATTATGGGCCGTTCAAGGTGTTGCAAAGAATTGGTGCAGTTGCCTATACATTGGATTTACCAAAAAATGCCCGTATTCATCCTATATTCCATATGTCTCTCCTTAAAAAATATGTTGGAAGTAGAGTTATTACACAATCAGAGTTGCCTGTTGGGGATGAGGAAACTGATACTTTGATTCTAGAACCGGAGGTCATTCTGGACACAAGACCGAGAAGAAGGAAGCAAGAAGTTTTAATTCAGTGGCGTGGGTTATCAATTGCAGATGCAGCATAGGAAGACTTCAATTCCATCAAGTCAAAATTTCCACATGTCACTCTTGAGGACAAGAGTGGTGGAAGGAATTGTCACGTTCCAATATCCTTAGTGCTTGTTAGACAGCTATTTAGTTTTGAATAAGTCAAATGACAAGTGTGTGTTTCCTTGAATTTTTATTAATTTGTTTAGTTGTGGGATGTTAGCTCCTTTTTAGCAGTTCTGTTAGGATTTGTTTTTGTCTATTTATAGTTAATGAATAACAAGCTGAGCGTATGATGAAAATTCCTAAGAAACGTGTCATAGCATTGAGGTCTTGGTTTCCTCTATCGAACCAAATTATACTATTATTTCTTGTTGAGCATAATAGGTACAAAAGATAAAACGACAGTTTGTACCATCCCTTTTGCCTGCTTATTTCAACGAATTTTAAAGGCAAGCTACATAGGACGTTTGCGTTGTTCCGGAGGTTTGGAATCAACGTTCGCCAAGAACCCTCTATGTTCTTTTCATTTGTTTAGTGAACAGGATCAGATAAGAAGAAACTGAAAGCAATAAACAGAATCTACATGTTGAGTTCATACAGAGATGGAACTTTTTCAAGTATAAATTGGATAAAGCAGTTTCTGTAATGTCACACTTGGACTTTCAGATGGCTTTGTATCACTTGAAGTCATCAGCTCATGATCTTTACGGTATTCACTCTCTTGTCTATATTGCATCTCAGACGTTGGAGGCATCTCTTACCTGTTTCAAGGACTCCCATTTCCATGGGGCATGGTGTTTATGTCGGGACTCGGTCTGTTTTCTCTGTTTTTTTACTTATGCCAAGTGAGACAAATTTTTTAGAAGTAAAAGAAAACTATTTTGAGATTTTATTGGAAGGATCTCTGTAATATTTGGACACAATAAAATGACACATCATGAATTTCTTGATAGGTTTGTGTTCACTTTTTTTGAAATTCTTTCGGCAAAGATGATGAGTATTGGTCCAACTTCCCTTGTAATTTCAGGTTTATGCTAAACATTGATTTTTATTAGTGTAGATGGAATACAGGGTAGTGAAAATCCTTGACATAACATACAATTTTGCTGCACTTGCTACTCTCAAGTTCTATCATCTTTATTTCTCCAAAAAAAAAGTTCTATCATCTTTTTTGTTATGGGAAATCATTAATGGCAGGGAAGGAGAAACCATTTGAGTATGAAGTTTAGGAGCTTGCTTAGAAGTTTGTCTGATTTTTGCCTTCTTTTTGAGGAATAGGATGCTGCATAGAAGATGTATGTTTCTAAGCACTATGGATTCTAAGGTACTTAACAAAAAGATTGGAGCTTTACTAATTCGTGATCCATATGAAGAAGTTATCTGGATCACAAGATAAATTTCAGTTCTCTTTCTTACTATTCTATGCTTTCTTCTTTGGAAGAGAAGATTTGTTGAATTGAACATAACTATTGGATGATGTATTAAAGTAATTTTATGTAACATAGCCTAGGATGATCTCTTGAATGTTTGTTATCAAAAGATATAAATAGTGAGAGTTGTAATTTACTTTAATACAAGTTGATGCAAATAGTTTGGATGAAAGCGTAGTTTACGAATCTTTAAATAGTATTGGAAAATTTGAAGTTTTTGACGATGATAACACGTAACTTTCTTTAAAAATACAATTTTAATTCTTATTGTTATTTTAAGTTTTATATAAGACTCATCTATTTATTGTTAGTTCATTATATAATAATGGACATTTAATAAAATATTTTATTTTAAATTATTTTTATAATTTTTACTTCTTATTTATTATATACTGATTTTATAGTGTCCATTACTGGTTAAATCTCTAAATCTTAAATATTTTTTTGATCGGTTCAATATTCAGTCCGATTTTTAAAATATTGTTTCTGATTGCTATTCAAGACATTAGTTGTATGACTTTTTCTTAAAAAATGATTTTTCTTGTCATCTACTTCTTTTGGTCCTCTTACGTCTACATTCTGGTCTACTGGATTTAGGCATGTTTGCTAATATGCTCAACTAGGCCTCTATGCTTGATGATCTACCAGCTTTTGTAGCGGACTAAGGTCTTCTCGTTCTTGCAAGTGATGCGTCAAATGCGATATCTTTTTTTTTAATATATAAGAGGGGGAAAAAACTCATTACACGACGAGTCTAGGGAAACAGATTCTCGACATATCCTCTAAAAAAAGAACATGGCACCCAATGGGTGGAAGAGCAAAATAAGTGGTTCTTAGTGCAAAATGTCGCTAGCCAATTCGCAAAGCAGTTGTTCTTGTGGTAGATATGATGATGGACCACCGTCCAGTTTCACGTAAATAGTTCATTAATACCCTGAACTATGAGATTATGGACCTGGGAGCGGCTAGACGAGGAAGAGATGAGGTGGATGGTCACTGTCGAGTCTGCTTCCAGTTCAATCCGGCGATAACCTAGGTTCCAAGCAATCGTGAGTTCTGTATACACTCTCCAGAGCTCCGCAGACACCAATGAACACCAGCCAAGATTTTGGTTGAAACCGCCAAGCCACTTGCCCGAACTCTCCCGGAGGAGGCTGCCAGCTGTAGCTGAGGAGGAATAATGACCGCGCGTCGTTTCGCTAATCAAAATTAAAATTACTAGACTACTACTGTAGAGTGGTGAGTCTAGGTCGATCCCACAGAGAGTGCGCGTA
>JAOSBM010000003.1:17299516-17310504 GCA_027568955.1 Erythroxylum tenue
ATTTTTATTTATAGAGAAATATATACAAACAAGAATAATTTTTAATATATTTTTTATTAATTAAAATAGAAAATATATAAAAATTATTATTTACTTGTTTGTATATATTTCTATATAAATAAAATAAATAAATAAATTTTAAATATAAATTTTTATTTTATTATTAAATATATATAATTTATTATTAATATTAATATAAAATTATTAATATTAATTATTTAATAAAATTTATTATATTAAATATTAATATATTCTATTTAATATATTAATATTATAATTTGGTTAGAGTTGGTATTAAGAAGAATTATTAAGGGTATATTAGGTAGTATGTATTTATTAGCTTACGTTTCATCGTAAACCTCCCAAATCGGAGGTTTTTTATTTTCACTGTTTAGGATGTAATGGAACGTAACATGAAACTCTCCGCTTCCATCCCATCCCATTCCATTCCATTATAAAACCTTCAAACAAACGATGAAAGTTTGTTACGTTCCATCCCCTTCCACCCCAAACTATCAAACCAAACATAGCCTTAGGAGATGAAATTTGTTCTATCACATAAAGGGCATTGCCTTCGGAGTTGGATGTCCCTTCACCTGCTTCCCTTATCTCGAGATACTTTCGTTTGGTTCATCAAATTATATATTTTAAGTAGATAACAACGGAAAACTTACGAGAAGCGGACCATGTACCACTCCAATGCATATCAATCTCGAAATTTATGAATAGATTATATTCATTTCTATCTAATTAACCAAACGTTCTTTCTTTCTTCTCCACAAAAATGATCAAGGTAACAGATAAGTAGAAGCTAAAGGCATGAAACTTGGCAATAAGCTAATGGCATGAAACTTGGCAATAAGCTAATGGCATGAAACTTGGCAATCTGTTACCTTTCATATATCTTCTATTTGGCACCTTGTTCCTTCTTCCTCCAAAAGGATAACATTTCGTAAAACTGCAGTAAACATTTGAGAAGTATATAAGAACAGTGTCCGAAAAAGATCTGCGGGTCATGTTCATTGTAACTCATTAATTCTCATGTCATAACTATCTGTATTTGTGGAAAGTTCAGGTACTGTTTATATGCATCTGCATACATATTTATGCATGTATATCCTAATGTTAATTACACAAGCTATTGGCACACCTTGGTCTGTTCTTCCTTTAAAGTAGCATTTGGCAGTGGGATTTTCCATGAGTTCTCCATCATATACCCTGACAATCTTGTTCTTCCAGTTCTAGCCAATGTTATATCATCTTCATCCTCTTCTGCTCCTTCTACTTTATCAGATTCACACATAGATAGAAGCTTCCGAGGTTCCAACTTAACGTTTTCCTGCTTTTGACCCTCAATATTCTCTTTAATGTCTGAGCCTTGGAGAGGTCTGGGTACAACACAAGTTATTGTAGCGATAATTACCAGGAACCTTAACAGCAGTGAGGCAACCTTAAAGATCAGGAAGGCGCATAAATAACCCCATAAGAAGGGTAAGCTTATAACGAACAGAAATGACAAGCTAACCACCGCAATAGTAACAAATGTCGCCAGAAAGAGTGAGACTTGCACATAGATCAACAGTTCCACGAGGGCATGATGATGTACAAGGCGAGACATTTCTGATATTGGATTTAGGTGCTTTTCCTTAGTATCAAAACCTGACGTAGTTCAAGCAGCAAACAATGAGATTCCCGTAGATTATACTCAAATATCCGCTGATCACTGATTGTGTATAAGCCTCCCTGATGGAGAGATTTGGAGTGTAAGGACGTGTGCGCATATGTTTATGTTTAGCCAGATCGAATAAGTAACTTATTGCTCATAAAGATTGAGTTAAGCAAAGCCAAGCATTGCCATTTCTCTGTCCTAGAAAATCGTAAAGGTTCTGTGGCCACTGATTATGTATGACACGTTTAGGCTTATGCGTATCTTTGCCTATTTACGTGAGTTCCAATATGGGCCCAAATTGTATACTCGCCGAATATTGCAAGATAAACCTTATCTCCTCGTCTTCTCTCGTCCGCTACTGTAAAGACCTGGGCTGTATGCCGATATTTTGTAGCGATATACATCAATCATAGCATTCAATTCTGTAAAATTTAAACTTACTCATAAAGTTTCAAATACAGGTGACAATAAATAATATTTAGAAATATTGAGATTTCAAGAGTGAGTGAAAATCCATATATAATGTCTTAAGGTTTTGAGTTAAAGTATGGTATTAAGGCCCATGAATACGTTCTCTCATTAGTCTCGTGGTGAAAATCTCCTATTAAAGTGGACTCCTAAGATCCAATTAATGGCATCAGAGTCGATAGTTCGACAAGGGACAAGTATGGTGACGATAGTCGAATCTCGTTGTTGCCTTCTTATGTGAATGAGCAAGATTTCTAGTTGGTCTAAGACCAAAGGGCTCTTGGTAAGCCATATACTCAAGCTGTTCAGAAAAATGCTTTCATTCAAGGAAGAGTTCAAGCTTAATGCGAAAGTTCACACCTGAGGAGGAGATTGTTGGAATTTCAAGTGTGAGTAAGAATCTCACATTAGAAAGAGATTGATCATTAAGTCCATAATAAAGATCTCCTATAAAAGTGGACCCTTTGGATCCACCAAGAAAGTATTTTTGTTAAATTTAGTTGCCAGTGATTAGTACGATGATACAGTCGCATATAAATGCTTTCTTAAACTAATGCTTTATATTCCCTCCGATTCATAATAAGTATCGTTTTAGAAAAATGCATGATTACTAAGAAAGTTAATGAAATTATAGATATACCCTTATTAATACTCCCATGAAGTTACCTCGTGACTCCCATGAAGTTACCTTGTAGATTATGTATAGAGCTTTTATATTTAAATAAATAAATGAATGTTGTTGAGAACTGAAAAGTTTTGAAGCAAATAAAAAAGAAACTTGATGAAGTGCATTGAAAAGGTAATTTGCAATAATTAGCATGTGAGAGAAATTGCATATTAAATTACCTTGAAATTGTGATTTGTGTAATTAAGATGAGAGAGAAATTAAAGGTTAATTTTGGAAGTAAAATTATAAACATGCATACAAAGTCAAGAATGACACTTATTTTGAATAATTAAAATGTATCTAAAATGACACTTATTATGAATCGGAGGGAGTATGAATTAACATAAATCATTTTAAAAAAATCTAAACTACATTTATTGAAAACAAATACGGTGTGTATGCTTTTATAATTAAGTGTATAACTAATGTTATAAATATCAATCAATATCAAAATAAAAGTTAGCTCTAGTACTAATTAATCCTGAGTATATTTCTTAACAATTTTTAAAAATTACAAAATAGTTTTTATATTTTTTAAATATACAAAATTACCTCTCAATAATTTTTGACCAAATATTTTAAAACTCATTTTTTAAGTTATCGATGTGATAATTAAAAGATAACATAAGACTTTCTATTCCTTTCTTCTCTTTTTATTTATTTAATTAATATTAGAAAATAATATAATTAATAGAAATTAAATTTGTAGTAGAGCCTAAAACCGAAGAATAAAGCTTTTTATTACTTAATTAAACTTTTGATTTGAATTATTATATTTTTTGAAAACTAAAGTAATTGTCATTAACTATAGTTAAAACTATTTATAACATTACAATGAGTTCATTCCATAGGGAAAAAACACTAGCCTATCATTATATAGCACTAGCTTAAAAATATACAAAACTAATTAGTCAATCATAGTAGCTCAAGTTCACAAATTCCATCGTAGCTCCATTATAGTTGACAATTCATAAGTTGCTTCCTTTGATATAGCAAGAGCTTAGATTTTATTAATAATGTGTGCTGCCAGTTGATATTTAGTTGTCTCTTCTCATGAGTAATTTTTTTTTATTTCGCTCACGCCGTATATTGCAAATTGTGGCAATGAAAGCTGCCTTGATCAACATCTCTTCCTTCTTTAGTTGTTTGGAGAGTCGATCAACCAATTTAGCATTGCAATCCACTCATAAGAAGTGCAGTAAGCTACCTGTGTTGTATTTGGCTTCACACTGCTTTCTAATAAGCATAATTGAAGAAAAGATGGTTCTTATCTTTAGCTGATAGCTTGCAATGCACATAGGTTGGGTCAAAGCTACCATGCCATCTATTTTTGATACTTGGTCGATCTGTAATAACTAACCAAGCGATCTTTGAGGCTTTAAGATTTAGATTGTTCTTCCAAAGAAGTTGAGATTATGGCACCACTTAATGTTCAACTTGGAAGATATCATAGTAGCATTTGTTTGTGAATAAGTGTGAGGTATAGGGTTTCCATAAGATCTTATCTTCGGAATCGTTGATGCTAATCATTGGGAAGTATATCAATTCATCTCCTTTCAATAATGAATGATGAGACTCTAGCAGTGAGAAGGATTCAACTTTGGAGATATGTTAGTTCATTCATTTGAATTAATGGACCATATTTAGTCCAATTGTCATACCATAACATTATGGTGTCTCCTATTCCCAGTTTATGAAGAATCCATGTGTAAATGAGGTCACGTAGCTTCAGCATCTGTGTAAAAATCCAAGAGCAACCTCTGATCAATGGAAGCTGCTAAAAAATGCAAGTATTGAGGTATGTTTTATGAATCCATTTGATCTAAACAACATTCTTGTCTATATGGAGCCTCATGATTTTCTTACACAATAGTACTTTTTGCATGATTGAGGGAGAGATAATGCCTAAACCTTCATGTTTCTTTGGCATGGTAATTTCATTCCACTTTACTTTTGCGTTCTTAGCATTGCCCATCGAGCTAGACCAAAGGAAAGCTTTGATAGTTCTGTCAAGCTCCTTGATCCCCATTTTAGGTAGGATCAAATTATTGATCCGATGAATATCGGTATTACGTAAAATCGTAATGATTAGAGTAACTCTACTTGCCATAGATAGAAATCTATTTTTCCAAGCTAGTATTTGATATCTATATTTCTCCAAGAGAAGAATACAATCAACATATTTGAGTTTAACATGAGAAATGGGAACTCCCAAGTATTTGAAAGGAGTTGCGTGTAACTTTACTTTTGCCTTCTTAGCATTGTCCATTGAGCCAGACCAAAGAAAAGCTTTGATAGTTCTGTTAAGGACCTTGATCACCCTTTTAGGAAGGATCAATTGTTGATCTAATGAACATGGATTTTACTTAAAACCGAAATGATTAGAGTAACTCTAGCTACCATAGATAGAAATCTGTTTTTCCAAGCTAGTATTTGATATCTATATTTCTCCAAGAGAGGAATATAATCAGCATATTTGAGTTTAGCAAGAGAAATGGGAACTCCCAAGTATTTGAAAGGAAGTGTGTGTAACTTTATACCTGGTGATGTTGTAAGTTCAGATTGATTTGGAGTATCCAGTGAATAGTAGAAGCTACTCTTGTGGGTATTAACTTTCAAACCAGATCAATAAGAGAATCTTCTTATTATATTATCGACGATGTTGACAAAGAATTCATCAGCTCCAGAAAAAAGCTGCAGGTCATTGGTAAACATAAGATGAGTAACCTTTTGAGGTTCACATTTATAATGGCATTTGAATATACCATTATACGCAATTAGTTTCTCAAGCATTCAAGATAATCCTTCCATAACCAATATAAAGATATAGGGGGATAGAGAATTACCTTGTCGAATCCCACGTGAAAATTTCAGTGGCTTGGTAGGAACTCCATTTATAGGAATGTTGATAGATGAAGTTTAAAGACAAATCATAATCCAATTCTTGAATTGGATGGGGAATTCCAAAGCTTCAAGACAAACTAGGATAAATTTCTAGTTAACAATGTCGAATGCCTTATAGAAGTCGATTTTCGATATGCAACTCTTAATTTTTTTGCCTGATTGATAATCTTTCAAAAGTTCTTATAACAGAATAATGTTGTCTCCGATGGATCTGCCTATTAGGAAGGCTCCTTGAGTTGGGGAAACTATCTCTTCCACAGCTTTTTTCAATCAGTTAGCAAGTAGTTTGACAATAATCTTATAAATGGTATTACAACGAAAGATGGGTCTATAATCAACCAGGGAGGAGGGGTTGATCTTCTTAGGAACTATATATAAGGGTGATTAATCTCTCTCAACATCTAGTAAGAAAGCAGAGTTTCTTGGACAACTTGTGTAAATAGGTCTCCTGTGATGTCCTTGGTTGATTGTAAGAAGCAAACAGTGAAGCCATCTGGACCAGATGCCTTTGAAGGATTCAGATTAAAAAGGACTTTTCTATGTCATTGTCCATGAATGGAGTAGTAAGATAGTTCCTAATATCATAGCTAAGTGGGAGATCAAAGTATCTCTTCATATTAACAGGTTGATTTGGCTGAGTGGAAGTTCCCAACAGCTGTTCGAAAAAAAATTCTAGTGAGTTTTAATAGGTCTATCTGGTTTGAGTAGATATATCCTGCTTCATCTTTGCGCTCCACAATTTTGTTGTTGTTCCTCCTTGCTAATAGAGAAGTGTGGAAAATTTTAGTATTTAGATCCCCTTCCTTTAGCCATTCAACTTTTGCCTTCTGTTTAAGAATAAAGTTATTAAATATAAACTTTATTGGTAAATACTATGTACCTTTATCATCTTAATGCTAGCACAAATCTTACTCAAAAAGATGAAATTCAAGTTCTAGAAATTCAAAATCAAAGAAGGTATTTATATAAGAAACAAAGAAATATTGGATGACAACTCAAAATTCCTCATAGGGATCACTTAAGTCAAATCAAAGTATTAACATTTAAAAAATTCAATTTCCTAACATTCACAAAGTCAAAATTTACATAGCAATCACTTAATCATATTATTCTAATCATTCTATTCAATCTTAACTAAAATCATACATAAACTCAAATGATTAACCGTAAAGCTACTAATAAAATCTAAAAACAAATTAAACATATAAAAATCATGAAATTTTCAAAAAATTTAATGTAATTATATTAATTTCTAATCCACATCCCATACGTAGAACAATATTTTCCTTAATATTATGCATTATGACTAAGGAAATAAAATATAGAAAAATCCCTTCAACTCAACACAATTAAAAAGGAAAATTTTACCTTGAAGTACTCAACCATACTCAAAATTTGCATAACTAAAAATAACAAAAAATAAAGCTAATAGTTAAACAATACACTAAAAATGGAAAAAAAATACAAAACTATATATATGCATGAATGGAGGAATTGAAGTAAATCAGACGTTAGTATAAGCTTTATATTCGATGTACAATACACACAAGAAAGGGGAGTTGAATTGTGTATCCTTTTTTGAAAACAATCCCCTTTTTTAAAACTTCTTTAAGGAAAAACTTGTTCTTTCAAACTATTGAATAAACGTATCACAAAGTATTGCAATTCGCTTCTAAGTACTTGTATAAAAACAATAAGAGTAAAAGTTTGAGAGTTGAGAGTTAGAAGAAACGACACAGCGGGTTTATACTAGTTCACCCCAAACCACGAACTACGTTCAGTCCTCAGAACCCTTTCTGAGATTTCACTATTCTTCACAAAACTACAAGTATTCTTTTCACCGAGCCTCTTTAGGTCTCTTACAGCAAGTATTCTTTTTACACTTAGCCTCTTCAGGCTATCAACTTTTCTTCTTTCTACTGAAAGATGTTTCAAGCTTTGTTACAAACAATAGTAGCTCTCAAATTTAGTAAAATGAATAATGTTTCTAGCTTTTGTATAGTTCACTAACTCTTCAGATTTGCTAAGCTTTTCTAACTTTTCTAACCTCCGCGACTCGTATTTATAGCCTTCGTCTTCAACCGCTTCTTGATAACTACTTCTTTTTTCTTGATTCTTAATCTTTGAAGAATCAATTATTCAGTTGAGTTCTGTAACTAACTCAAACTGATTAATCATCCGACGTGGTATCGGGTCTTCGTCTTCGGTTCTTTCGTCTCATTTTCTTTCGTCTCATCTTTCCGTCTCATTTCTGCTTTTAGCTTCCGTCTCATTTCTGCATCTCATTTTCTTCCGTCTCATTTCTGTATTTGCTTCCGTCTCATTTTTGCGTCTCATTTCTTCCGTCTCATTTTTTTGCTTTGAGGTTCCATCTCATTTTTGCGTCTCATTTCTTCCGTCTCATTTCTGTATTTGCTTCCGTCTCATTTTTTTCTTGGAGCTTCTGTCTCATTTTTGCGTCTCATTTCTTCCGTCTCATTTTTTGTATCTGCTTCCGTCTTATTTTTGCGTCTCATTTCTTCCGTCTCATTTTTGTATCTGCTTCTGTCTCATTTTTGCGTCTCATTTCTTCCGTCTCATTTCTGTATCTGCTTCTGTCTCATATCCTTGGTTGTGCTTCGTCTTTGTTTCTTCACGCTTTATCTTACTTTCTTCTTTCATTATTATTTGGTCTTCATCAAAATAATTAATCGTAAAGTCTTTTTGAGTTAACAATCTCCTTTTTTTATGATAATAAATAATCATATTTTTTAGAAAGAAAGTATCATTTATAGAACGGTATACAATATAAGACTATAATTGAAAAATTGAAGTTTATACATTTCTCTTCTTCTTCTATTCTTCTCTTCTCTTCTCTTCTCTTTTCTTCTTCTCTTTTCTTTTCTCCCCCTATCTTTGTCATTTCTTTCTCCTTTCTCTTTTCTCCTCTCTCTTTTCTCCCCTTATTTGTTATTGATCAAAAAGATCATGACCTGAGATGTTTCATAACTTTAGAAAACATTTCCTTCATTTCAGTGCGAAGTAACTTGAGGTATTCTCATATAAGCGCTATGTCCTCTCGTAAGTTACTCACTGAAGCACGCAGGTCATCATCCTTCTGCAGTTCTTCTTCAAAAGCAATAGTAGTGCTATATGCATCTGAAGATATAACATTCTGTTTAGGGATTATAGAGGCAGGAGGGTTGAATGATAGGTTTGGTTCCGGGAGTTCAAGGTCATCAAGGCTGGGTAGAACATTTCCAATTGAAGACACAGTACTCAAGAGTATAATGTGCATAATCAGGTGCACAAGGGTCTCTATGTTGTAGCTGATATCTCCAATCCTAATGGATCTGTAATGCCCTTCTGTGATTTTTCCAACTACCTGAGAAAATTCTTCAGTGGTTCGTCAACCACAATTGCTTCCTGATGCCTTCGAAATGTAGTGAGGGACATAAGTTCCTCGGTGATGAGTTGCATCACATGCCTCATCAATGTTTGTCACTTCAGCTTCGATCTGTTCTTCTGTCAAATCCCCTATTATCCCTTCAGGATACAATTTCTTCTTCCCCTTTTCCTCATTGCGAACAATGTAAGGTCTTGGTTGAATGTCAGGCACAATCTTGATCACAGTTCTTTTTGTAACTGAAAATATAGTGTACCTCTGCTTTGTCATCTGTGTGGGGTATGGTTTAGTTCTTTTATCTTGTAGCACACTACACAACCTTATCTCTCCATCATTCAACAGATGCATTATACCACTATTCAGCAAGATTGGTTGAAATTGTACCTTGATTGACCTTTTTAGGGTTTCTGTAATAATTATAGAGCTGCTTCTCCTGACAGGTTGAACTTCTTCAATAACCTTGATTCTCAAATCCTCTTTTCTCAAAGGTTGAGAAGGATTGACCTGTGCTGGACTGCGTTTGATTGATTTCTTCTTCTGAACAGCAGTAGGAGTGCTCTTATTCTCACTGATTTTTTGCTTTTTCCCTTCTTCAATTACCCTGGGAGTGGTTTGAGATTTCTTCTTCTCAAATTCCAATTTCCTCTTTATCTCAGTTTCTTTAGCCGATTTAGCTGAATCTTCCTTTAAGATTGAAACTAAAGACCTTGTTACCTGAGGTGCTTTCTTCTCAGAGTCTCCGCCATGAGTCAGCTCTTTTCCTTGCTTCTCCTCTTGCTGACGCAGGGTTCGTACTCTGGGAGACCTTTTCACTTGCTTTGGTATCTCCAAAAGAAGTATCTCCACCTTTCTCTTCAAGGAAACTTTTTTTATAAACCGCACTTGGCTTCCTTTTTCATGAAAAATCTTCTTATCTTTCATTGCTTCAACTGATGATTTCGTTTCTCCTTCTGCAGGCATTTTCTCAGTGGATTGAGATTTTAATTTTCTTTTGGGAGTACCCTTTTTAGCACGCTCCCCCTCAATCCTTGCTATCGTCTTAGAACCTGTTTCTTCTTTGTCCAGATTCTTCAAGCCCATTTTTCCAATTGTTGCAGAGTTAATGACGCTTCTAATATTCTGCTTCATCCTGTTTCCTCTCTCCAGAAGGACTCCAGAATCTCTGAATATTCTTGTCAACATCATCCCATATGGTAGAGTGGTTGATTCTTTCTTCGACTTTACCATATACTGGAAGATAAGAAAAGGTAAATCTATAGGCTGGCGATTAAGTAAATAGAATAGGCATTGTTCATCTAACGTTGTTACCAAATGCCTCGATCCTGTTCTTGGTAGAACGCAATGGAAAAGAAGTGAATGTAGAACCCTAGCCTTTGGCACAAGACTTGAGGCCTTCTTCTTCTTTGGATTATTGCTTCCATATAGTTGTCGATTGATTTCAATCTCCTTCAAGCTAGATTATGTCATCCATCTAGCTTTATTTGTGAGCTTTTCTCCAACACATGGGCACTCAGTGACCTTCTCGATTAACTTCAGTGTCACTATAATCGACAATCTATCCACCATTGATACAATAGTATCATCTACCACTTCCATATTCTTCCAGAAGTCATACACTTCATTCATGTAGACTGTGTCACGAACTTGAAAGAAGTTCCTCCAACCGGCTGCCACAATCTCCGGTTCAATTTCCATCTTGTCCTGCTTCAAGGACTCAAAATTAACAAGTCTTCCACTGGTCATTGCTGGCGCCATTTGTTTCTGTGGTTAATAATGAACTGAATGCACAAATATCTTTCTCAAAGAAGTGAAGTTGTTTTTTTGAGGTTGAGAGTGTGAGCAACGAAGGTTTGGTATCTAAACAGAGTAATGAAAGGCTTTTGTTGAGAGTTCTT
>JAOSBM010000003.1:17324715-17338723 GCA_027568955.1 Erythroxylum tenue
GAGTATTCTTGTATAAATTGGTGGTTGTATATTATAAAAAAGATATACAAAATAGAATTACTTTCTCTATTCTGGTAAGACTCATCTACTTAAGATATCATATTACTTTCCATGGAAGAATCCCATTCTAAATAAACATAAGAACATTTGAATTCAATTATCAAGAAGCCTTGGTTTTGAATATAAATCCTAATCCCTATTGCCAAAAGTTGCATATCTTTCTCATGTCATCAATGCTATGAGACATCAATCTCATAAATAATAATCAATAAGATTACCATCGCCCTCCATTATATTAAATATTGTTTTCCCATCCATTTCAGCACTTGTTCTCCTCAATTAATTGTTACTCAAGAATTAGTAACATCGATCATTTCCTAATTCAAATCTTCATATTTGTTTTGAATTGAGTGTGATAACATAAAACAGGAGACGCCGAATCTTTATAAATCGGTACAAGTACTTTATATACTTGATATTTCCGTAATTGAGTGGAAGCATGGTTGTTAAAAACATGTAATATGACTTGGTTTTCATGTCGTCTTTTCCCAAATTCGTGATTGATTAAGATATTGGCATAAAAACGAAATAAAGACATTATGTAAAGGAAAGTAGAGATTTCTGGATCTAACATATGCTTTATACATGTATCTAATCTAGTTTACATATCATGGATTGAAAGGCACTCTTGTGGATTAGTAAAGAAGTAGTCCTCATCCTTTGGTTTGCCTAGAATCTCAGTTCTTGTGGCTGGCCTCCCAAATCTATTAGAATGAGCTGCCTTTACCGCCAAGGAAAATTGGTCCCAGTCCAGTGTTCCATTTCTGTATTCATCCGTCAATTTAACAAGGGCCTTTCTGTCTATAAGTATAGTTGTCCTGTGTCCTAAGAACCTGGACAAAAATAATTATTAATTCACTTGGTATAATATAATATGACATGACATATATAGGGTTTAGACTCACCTTCTGTGCCCTTCAACAACTTTTGCCATGTTTCCCCCATAAGTGGGAACAAAAATGTTACTTTCTATGGCCACATGATAATCCAATGCCGCCATTCGATTGGAATAGTTTTGGAAAGGCTCAAGCTCTGCTCCTGGCAGCAATGTTTCCTTTTTAACCTGGTAAAGCCCAAGTATTAGAGTAAGGCACATGAAAACTAGTAATATAAACTTTGGAGAACCTTACCAAATTTGGAAAGGCCTTTCTCAGACTTGCCAATCTCCTGTCTCCCCCATAGATATCTCCTGCTGCAATGTACACTTGAATCTTTGGATCAACGTCCAATGCTCTCAATGCAAGTGCTGTTTCCTCCGGAGTTAAGGGACATAACCCTTTTTGCCTTTTCTTGGCAGAGTCTATTTCCTTCTCTTTCCACCATGGGTATGCATACCTGTTAATCGAATTAATTACCTAGTCATTAACCTTCAATGCAAACTAAATAGGAAAAGCATATTAGCCTTTAGTTACCTCATTGCAGTCAACTCTTTGATTTCTTCCTCATTGCAACCCTCGTTGCAACCAGAAAATGCTAACATGTCCATCTCATATCTAAGATGAAGAACTAGGAAAGGTCCTCTCTGCTTCAAAATTTTAACGATCTTCTGGGCCAATGCTTCTATAGGTGGAGAAAATCTCAGAGCTTCGTAGTTTACTCTACACCGTAGCCTTTGGACCTCTTCAGGAATCCCATTATTAGCAAGTCTAGCATCAGATTTGGTCAGATGCAACACTCCATATGTTTTTATTCGAGGTAGAATCTGAAAATCCAAGATTGGAACAAGAGTTGTGTGTTTAACACTTAATTTTCATTTTTAAAAAATTTTACAAGTCAACTAATTCCATCACCTTACAGGAATTTAATATGAAAATAAATAGAACACCAACCACGTTATAGTAATAGCTCATATTGGACCAACTAACAGGAGGCATTGAGTAGAGTGGTTCTGTCTCAAATCTTTGCTTCTGTTCTGGTGGCAATTCTTTCAGAATTCGAACCTCATCTCTCAAGGAATTGACGAAGTAATCCACATTGAATATGTCAGAAAATTGGCTGCAAAGACCATGGTAAACTAATCATCACCAAATCGGCTATTTGTCTTTTTACTTGTCAAGATTCACCTGATGATCTGGATATTAGTCCAAATTAAACAGTAAAGTAGATTTTGTGTACCTTCTATCATCCCAAAATGAGGTGTTGTCCAATTCAGGAACGATTAGCGTGACGTTTAAATATCTTGCAACGGCGACCATGTCACATATCTGCAGAATGAAGAACATTTTCATGCATGCTATGAAGTTCCAAAGAGATGAACAAACTACTTACTCCTGATCGCATTTGATTCAGTCCTCCATTAGACGAGATTAGCAAAAACCCATTATTCTCATAAATCCCTGCAGGTTGTGAGAAATGCTTGAGAAATTTATCTTATACCTACCTTAAGATTATATGTTTCAACTTGAACACAATTATCAGCCCTTTGTATACAGTATTTTCACTTACTTTCCGGAGGGAAAGAAACAGGAACAGGTGCTCCTGGCCATTTCACCACAGCGTCACCCAGGGCTCTCAGTTGCACCGCAATAGCCAATAGAAACAAGAACTTTGCGACTTTACAAGCCCAAAAATGTAGCCTAGCCATCTTTACCTTTGCAACTATCAAACTTCTCAATTTTTCTGCTTTCTCCATGTTAATGTACCTTAACTTTATTTTTCCATATGGTTTCTCTTCACCCCCTAAGATACCAACTTTCGTCCCCTCCATCTCTTAAATATATACGAATCAGGTACAGTAGTTGAAAGTTCAAAATTAAGAGTTGTAACTACAACCACAATAGAACAAAATCTATCGCCACTCGAGACTACAACCCTACTGGCCCATGAAAAGAGGAAAAAAAAAAAAAAAGGCAGCTTTAGTTGAAACTTAACGTAAAGCTTCAATCTTTGGTTAGAGGAAGTTCATGAACAGGGAATAAAGCAAGAAACTATATTTCCCCGGGCATGTCCTGAATCCGCAGGATTAGAGGGGGTTAAGGTCTGTGGGGCTTTTAAGGAATTGGAGTGCCAACATGACATATGTTTATTGAAGGATCTTACATTAAAAAAACGTGTCGAACATTCACCCTTGCTCTGTTCTTGGAGGATTTTTGGTGTCAAAAACATTTGGATTGACACCCGTCATGTTATTATTCTTTAAGCTTGTCTCAGAAATTACTGCTTCATTAATCAAGTTTAAGAGTTGATCTGCATATAGAAGGTTGGAAAGTAAAAGATACATCATGTTTGATAAAACTAAGATACCACCATTGTTTGATATGAATCAATATTAAAATTTCATAATTTGGGAGAACAGATATTAATCAGAAGTATATCCATTCAATATTTCTGATTTTGATGAAGAAATTTTATGTTTAAAGCCTTAAATTGTGAATCCAAGCTGTTGGGGTTTCTCAGTAAACAGTTTGATGTTTCCAATTTTCTAAAATATTAGGTAATTAATTGGGAGTCAATTCAAAAGAATCAAGACCTTGTACATCAAAAAATAATTACGGTACAACGATGCATGAATTGTGAATTTATTATTTCTAATGGATGGTGGGTTCAACAATCAACCTTCAATGTACCTTAATTTAAGATTGAAAGGAGAAGGTAATAATGCAATTGAAGAAAGTAATGCCATCAATATTTGTTCCTTGCATGCACCAGAAGGCCTCTTCTTAGGGTTCAACGAATTTAGATTGTGACCCTAATTCATCTCTCTTGTACACAGTGCAACTATCATCTTATAATGCCACTTCAGTTTTATTATATTTATATTCATTTTTGTAAGGTATAAAAATAATTAACAATTATATAAGTATATGTAATCTGGGGATAACACTAAGATCCTTAAATTTGATGAACAGACGCTGCACAACTAGTAGTTTCGACTGGCGTGTAAGAAGATTATGGTGCATAGAAACTGGACACGTACCATAGTAGGAATATTAAGCATATCCAAGGTGATTAATACCACGATGGAGAAAAAAAGAAGGTTTCCTCCTACCAAAGAATGTGAAAAGTAGTATGCTAAATAGAGCCTGTACATGCAGGGAAAGGCATAAAGTATGGAAGGTGCGTTCACAGTCATATGTATTGGAAACTATTGACTTTTCTCCGGGCATCCTTGCCACACATTTCTTATAAATCTTAACTTTACGATGAGCAGAGACTGCGACAGGTGCTTTCTTTGCCATCGTCGGAGAGTGGATTGAGAAGAGAACTGATAGAATGGAGGGTTTGGAGGTTAACAAGAAGAGCTGGAATATGTGGAAAACCAGGCTCCTATTGGAAGTTGGCCAGTTCTGTGCCTGGGTTGGCAAAAATTGAAGAAATGTTATTTTTCAAGATATCAGTGGACTTTGGATCCGTTGATTTTGGACCACGGTTAAGGTTTGAGTATGTGTGCCACTTAATGCTGACCACCGGGAGTAACCAGTTTTCTAAGATTTGGATAGTTTCTTATTTCGTGGTGAGCCTAAGAAAACAGCATGGCGAAGGCTCGGCTAATACATCCTAAAAGCAGTTTTTGCCAGAATCCAACTGGCAGGGCTCGTGGACCGCATCTGAGTTTAAATCCTTCTGATCCTTGAGGCGCTTCAACATGATGAAAAAAGCTTTTCAAGTCTCTGCAATTACGGCATCTAGGCTGTGCAGTTTTTCCGATACCATTAAGAAGGCATCACAGAAAATGAGTATCACTTTTAAGATTTGCACCAGTTTTTAATCCGGATTTCATAGTGCAAAGTACTCAAAAGCTTGCAGTATTCCGTGCCGGCCAAGGGCCAACCCATTTGTACTATATCTTATAAACTGCTGTACTAGTTTAATCAGTCTATGATATAGTGTTCCACATACAGAATTCATCTACACCACCAAACATAAAATTTTGAATGGGAAATTTGTACAAGGCCAATAAACATTTCAGCGTACTTTAATTTTCAACAATAGGATATCATATTTGATTGGCATCTAAACTATTAAGTTAACAAAAGAACACAATCTGCGGATTTTCCCATTTACCTCTCTCCCAGATTCATCACCATATAGCTTATCCTTTTTGTAGCCTATTCCCATTCTTCACATGATGCATTTCGTTATTATCACACAATGATTTCTTCTTCAGCACTAATTTGCTCCAGTAGTTTACTTCTTCACATTCTTTTCATCTTCAATGTCCTGCAAATGTTTCAACGATTTCTGGCTGATCAACACCAACAAAATTAATATATGTACATTGCAAAAAGAAAGTCCATATAATTCCACCAAAAACTTGAGGTAATTGCCTAATTAATTCCTATGATATGAATAGCCAAGTGAAAGAAAATGTGTAACCAGTGCCACAGGGAGAAGATGATCATGAGAGGGACTTACAGAATTATCAATCTTGTCAAAATCGTCGTCAAAACTCCCATCAGCATCATCTATGAGACATTATGCACAATTAGCAAACTGAATAATAGCAGAAAACGAAACTGCAGGTATAAAAATTATTAATGATTGAGCTCAAAGCCATCAAATATGTTCCTCATCTATGCCACATTGGCAACTGTTCATATAAAAATCCAGATTACATGTCCTGCACACAAGTAATACAGTTTGCCAAGGAAATATCACTTCTTGCCCAGAATTACATAGAGGTTTACACTGAATAATAAGATGCGGCGTGATAACAAAGATGAGAAGCTGACAAGAAACTGCTTAGGATACACCCATGACTCTCTTAGGAATACAATCAGCTTCAAGCAAAAACTTCAAAATTAATTCCAATTTAATTAAGCTTCTAAAATATGAAGCACATTAGGTTTTCCATTCTGTATACATGAGCAAAATTATTGATAACCAACAGATTTTTCCAAATCAGTTTGTTGTTATAATGAGGGTCCTTTCTTTCCGCATCAAACCAAAACAGGTAAAAACACCATACCTGCACCTCCATCACTATCTTCATGTTCGCCCAAAAGAAATGTATCCAGATCCTGCTCAGATGAAGCTGTTGAGGTCTTACTTTTCGGGCCCTTTTCAGCAAGTTGCAATTTAGAAATCTCCAAAGCCTCTGGATTTTTGCATTTATCATCTCTCATCTGCTCCTCGGCTTTGCGCATAACCTCCTCCGTGTACTCCCTTTCATAACTGCATTTTAACCAGCAAGTATAAATCAGTTTAATATGAGCTTTCTGTTTTTTGAAGATTTTCATCAGCTCTACAACAATTACAGGATATGACAAATTCAGGTGAATGTATTATTGTATAGTAGTTAACATTTTGCAAGTTACATAAATCAAAATGAGAATCCAAAAGATAATTAGAGATACATACGGAGCAACATGGGTGCTGACGAGTGTAAAATAAATCCTCCAGAACCTCCTTTCTTTCATCACTCGTGGACATAACTCATATCTTAATCTCGAGATTGCCTAACGCATCAAGAAAAGAAAAACACCAGAAAGAAACATTCAACTATCACATAATAAGTAGCATACAATTTAAATCGCATTTCTGAAACCGCAAACGACAATATGATCACGTAGTAGCGTTGGGTTCACATGAAAATATGGATAAAATTTCAGAAAAAGAACAAGAAATTCAGTAGTTCACCTTGACAGTGGAGAGAACAAGTGTGGCATGTCTCTCCTGCCACTCAGTGAGATCCTTCCGTACATTAGACGCCGAAGTCGGCACATCAGACGGCTCAGCTACATCTACACAATTTTGACCGAAGCTCTGATTTTAGAAACAAAACATAAGAAAAGAGATAAAGAAACCATACCGCATCCACATTGCTCAGGTAACCTTGGATAGGAAAGTGCTGAAAGGTAGTAGCAGTGAGTCCCTTAACAAAATCTCTCAAATCGTCGGTGATCCCAAACTTCCGAAGCTCCTCTTGGTCGTTGCCCGACGAGGAAGCGGAAGCTGAATTGGTAACAATGGAGAGGGACGAGAGCTGAGACGGAATGATGTCAGTGAAGGACTTGATGGGGATATGATCGGCTTGCTTGAGGGCGACGTCCTTGAGCTGATCAGCCTTCCTGGAGGCCTCGAGAGCGAGTTCTTTGGACTTTTTAGTGGTCTGGGCAACGAGATCGGCGATGTTGTTGGAGGAAGTTAGGGATTGGGATCTCTTGGCGGCTTCTTCGGCGAAGAGCCGAGCCCTCTTCCAGATGTCTTCCATTTTTTCTGCTCCCTGTAGTGTGCTGTAGATAACGGAGAGGAGAATGGGTTAGACGTCGTGGTTGGTTTGAAGCGGATAATATATGTATGTGTGTATATGCAGATGTTTAATCAGTATTATTATTATTAAATAAAAATTGATTGATTTATTTTAATTAATAAAAATTGATTGATTGATTGATTAATTTGCATGTGTTAGGATGCATTTTACAATAAATAATAAAAATAGCATAGAAAATTTTATTGCATCAAACTTATTTTAAATTCAGTAAAATATATAAATTACCTTTTAAATTTTTTTAAATAAATATGGCATCTAATTATAAAACATCTCTTATTTGCATAAAATTTGATAATGGACACCTTAAGATTTTCTATTATATAGTCAAATCATTATCCTTATGGAGCAAAAGTTAATGTTAAAGATGGACTGAATTTTTATGGAAACACTTAAAGGATGTATTAATATTTTTAGTCTTTTCAAATTTAGATGTAAAATGAAAATTAGGCTTTAGTAGTTTCTCCGCCGTATAAAATTTAGATTTTAGAGTAATTAAAAAATGTATGACATTGCTTGTTGATGTAAATTCATCGAGTGATTATTAGTTCTATCGTCAATTTAATTTGTAAGTTCATATAAACTATTTTATCTTTCTTTTGGTTCATGTATTCGTTAAAATCTTGCTCATGTTGGAACAAACTATGCTCTAAGTTATAGTTTTGATGATAATAAAATATATTCTTTTTAATGTTTTATTATATTAGTAATTAATTTGTAAAAGATTCAAACAAAATGTGAACTATCAAATTTAATAAAAACCCAAAGTGAATGAAGGATTTAAAGCCGAATGAAGCACAAAATATAATTTAAAAAAGCTTTAAGATCATTTAAATCAAGTGGACTAAGAATGAAAAAAAAGAAGGATGAAGTCATTATATATGTAACAAATTATTGGAGTATTTATTTAACTTTATTTTGGTTATTTTAATAATCTAGGAGTTTAATATTGGACGAACATATTTTATTGAGTGCAAAATACATAAATCTTTTAATAATCAAAGGGAACTTTAGTAGTTTTTAAAAAATGAATATATTTTGATATTTAAAAGAATTTGAAAATTTTTTAAAAGCTTGTTTTAGGAGATTTGGTCAACCTATGTTATGATTTTGAAGTGTTTAGTGCATATAAAGTCTGAACATTTGGTTGATCAATATCCTTAAAAGTGTTTATTTGGTTTGTGTGAGTAATATTATTGATGCATTGGTCAACCAACATCACATTTTGATTGACCTATTTCACAGTTATTAGTCATTATAATGACTAAATTGTCCCTCTAACGTGCATGTTTACTTATATTGGTAGAAAGGGATCATATATGAGTTATGAGAAGGATCTCTAAAATTAAAGAGTCTTTGGAACCTATCTTAAAAGCTTCCAATATATACTTGTGAGCTTGGAGAGGCTCATCAAAATTTATTGCTTCGAAGTTTTATAGTGAAATACTCAAGTTGGATACTTGGGAACTAGACGTAGACTTTATTATAAGCCGAACTAGTATAAATTGACTGTATCACTCTTTCTCTCTAAACTTTTAAAATTTTCACATCATAGTGTTTGTGTTTAATTTGCAAGAGACTCCTTTACTTTTAGAATAGGCTCCTTCTATGTTAATATTGCAAGAGGTTACTTTTGTTTTAAATGTTAACAGGCTCTTTTCGTTTTGAACATTAACAGACTCTTTTCGTTTTAAACTTTAATAGGCTCCTTTTATTTACAGACTTTTTGTTGAGATTTAGCAGGTTCTTATCGTTTACATGAATTGATAGTAACTTGCAAATTTTTTTTAAGACACACACAATTTGCCCCCCTCTTGTGTGTGTTTGCTTTATCATTTAGTATCAAAGCGAGGTTTCACATTTATTGTGTTTTACAACATGTGATAGATCATGACAAATAATTTAAGAAGCCTTGAAGGACAATCCGCCTTAAAGCCTACTTATTTCAATGGAAACAACTACTCCTATTGGAAAAAGAGAATGACCATTTATCTTCAGTCTGTAGATATCGAAATAAAGTCACACCTCCTGCTACTGACAACGTAGAAGTATGAACTGATGTTGATAGAAGAAATGCACAACTGAATGCCAAAGTAAGATATTGTCTGATCTGTGCACTATCTCCAGAAGAGTATGAAAAGATATTATATTGTTCTAAAGGAAATGTGGGACAAACGTCAAGTTACTTTTGAAGAAACAAAAGAGGTAAAGAAATATAGAATAAGTCTTTTAGTGCATCAATACGAAAGTATTTGTATGAAACAAGGAGAAACTATAGGTGAATTCTTCGAATTTTTCAACAATGCCATCACAAACTTAAAGAACTTGGGAAAGATATATCCTAATGATGAGCTTGTAACAAAGATTCTAAGGTCACTGCTAAAGAAATAGAGACCTAAAGTGACAGCTCTAGAAATTACAAAAGATCTCGACACTATTTTACTCGACTGGTTAAGAAGAAATTTGATGATCCATGAAGTCGAGCTTAGGAGAGATGAAGGACCTCATAAAAAAGAGGAATGACACCAAAAGTAGCTAATGAATCAAATCCATCAAATGGTGATGAAAGCGATGTTGAGTTGCAAATAGATGGAAATGATGAATTCAATTTCATGGTAAAAAAAAATATGCACTCTTCTACAAAAAGAAACTAATGAAGAAAGGAGAAGGAAACAAGAAAACTGGAAATAACAGGTTCCTATCAAAAGGCAGCAGCAATAATAACAATACACAAAACAATCAAATCATATGCTATCACTGCAAGAAGCCTAAACACATAAGACCAGAATGTCCTCTTCTTCAAAAGGACAAAACAGAGAATAGAAAACCGAAAAAGCAAGCTATGACTGCAGCTTGGTCAGAAGAGGATTTTGAAAGCTTTGAAGAAGAAGAGCCTAAAAAAGTCAACAATGTTTGTTTTATGGCTAAATTAGGAGATTATGAGGTATATTCTTCTGACTCTGATATTGAAATTGATGAATTAAGAGATGCATATCATGTACTATATGATCATTATAAAAAATTAACAGGTTGAGCAGCCAAGAATAATGATGCATCCTTAACGAATAAGATTACATTATTAGAATTTGCAAATAAAAGTTTGTTATCTAAAAGTATGTCTCTCGAAAATGATAATAAGCAAAAAGTCCCTGAAAGGAATTTTTGGAACAAAAGGTAAGTCAATTAGAGAATACATTGCTTGAAAATGATTCTGTTTAGGTAAAACAATTAGAAGAAAAAGTTGTTGCTCTAGATTGAGAAAGAGAAATTTGCAAAAAAAAGTCATTTCTCTAGAAAAAGATCTTGCTAATTTTGTCGATGGAAGGAATAATCTTGATGCATTACTTAGGAATGGTAAAGGTGTTTTTGATAAGGCTGGAATAGGATACAATGAAAATAATAATATTAGGCCATACAAGAATTTCTTTGTCAAATCCAGTAGTAGCTATAGTCAAAATAGCAGGAACCTGATAAAAAGTAACTCTCAATCATCTGTTTTTTGCATTTACTATAGTAGACATGGCCATATTAGTCATTCTTATAACTTTTAGAGAATGAAGAAATGATCACAAATGTATGTTTGGAGACCAAAAGGTCAAACCACTAACCTGAAAGGACCTAAAAAATGGGTACCTAAAATGAGATAATATATTTTACAGATATGTTTCAGAACAAAGACGAGATAAAATCAATAGATAGTTGATAGTAGTTGTACGAGACACATGATAGGTGAAATATCACATTTCAACTATAATGAAAGGAAAGATGGAGATAATGTTATCTTTGCTGACAAAAACAAGGCAAAAGTCATTGGAATTGGTAAAATTGGTGACTCTAATTCTGCTTCTATTGATAATGTTCTTTATGTTGATGGATTGAAACATAACTTGTTAAGTGTGAGTCAACTATGTGATAAGGGTTATAGAGTCACTTTTTATGCATCTCATTGTAAAATAATTGATAATTTTAACGATCATATTGTATTTGTTGGTCCTAGAAATCAGAATATATATTGTGTCAAATTGGAAGACATGTTTTCACAAAATGTTAAGTGTTTTGTTTCACTAGACAAGGATTCATTTATCTGGCATAAAAGATTTGGACATACTAGCATGAGCATTTTATCAAAATTATCCAAAAATGAGTTAGTAAGAAGATTATTGAACTTGAAGTTTGACAGTAATCAGGTTTGCGAAGCTTGTTTAAAAGGAAAACAAATTAGGAGTAGTTTTCCTCCTAAAAATATTGTTTCTACTAACCAACCACTTGAACTTGTACATGTAGATTTATTTGGTCCTACTAAGACTCAAGGCTTTGGTGGTAAACATTATAGTTTTGTTATAGTAGATGATTATTCTAAATTTACATGCTTTATTTTCTATCAAATAAGGATGATATTTTTGAAGTTTTTGAGAAGTTTTGCAGAAAATTCATATTGAAAAAGGATATTGCATTACATCAATTCGGAGCGATCATGGGGGAGAATTCGATAACAAAAAATTTGAAGATTTCTGTAATGAAAACGGTATAACTTATAATTTTTCATGCCCAAGGATTCCTCAGTAGAATGGAGTTGTTGAGAAAAAAAAAGTAGCACCCTTATTGATATGGCCAGGACAATGCTGTGTGAAAGTGGTCTATCTCATGGTTACTGGGCAGAAGTTGTATCTACTGCTTATTACATACTTAACAGGTGTCTTATAAGACCTATTCTCAAAAAGACCCCCCTATGAGTTATGAAAAGGAAGATAATCGAATGTTGCTTACTTTCGAGCGTTTGGTTGCGAGTACTTCATATTAAATAATGGAAAAGACAATATTGGAAAATTTGATTCCAAATTAGATGAAGCCATCTTTCTGGGTTATAGTACTACTAGCAAAGGATTTAGAGTTTATAATAAAAGAACAGAGAAGATAGAAGAATAAATACATGTGGTATTTGATGAAGCACTACCCTCGACAATAGCAGTAGATTCAGATGATGAAAAGCATCCTTTAGTTCCTAAAAATACATCTCAGACTCAAACTACACCTATAGGACTTTTGAAATTCCAAGATCAAGAAGGTCCTTCTGAAACTAGGATAGAGCAGGCTCCTTCTCCAAGAACATCTCAACAGGAGCCTATGGAAGGAAGAACACTTAGAGAATGGAGAGGTCTTGATAAACTTAAGTATATTCTGGGAGACCCTTTTAAGAGTCTAAGAACCATATCATCTTTCAAAAACAATTATGTTGCCCTCATTTCACAATTGGAACCAAAGACTGTTGAACATGCTCTTATTGATGAAAATTGGGTTTCAGCTATGAAAGACAAACTAAATCAGTTTAACAAGAACAAAGTTTGGAATCTAGTACCTAGTCCATAAAACAAGTCAGTCATTGGAACTTGTTGGGTATTTCGAAACAAACTTGACGAAAATGGTAAGGTGGTAAGAAACAAAGTCAGAATTGTAGCTCAAGGTTATAATCAATAGGAAGGTATTGATTTTGATGAGACTTATGCACCTGTTGCTAGATTAGAATATATTAGAATTTTACTTGCTTTTGCATGTTATAGAAAATTTAAATTATTCCAAATGGATGTCAAAAGTGTCTTCTTAAATGGATATATTAACAAAGAAGTGTTTATTAAGTGACCTACAGTTTTTAGAATGAAAACCATCTTAATTACGTGATGAAGTTAACTAAAGCTCTGTATGGTCTAAAGCAAGCTCCTCGAGCATGGTATGAAAGGTTAAGTAACTTTCTGCTGGATAATAACTTTGAAAGAGGAAAGGTAGATAAAACCTTATTTATTAAGAAAAGGGAGAATAATTTACTCATAATGCAAATAAATGTTGATGACATAATATTTGGTGCCATTAATTCATCCTTCTGTGAAGAATTCTTATCCTTAATACAGAGGGAGTTTGTAATGAGTATGATGGGAGAATTATCTTTCTTTCTTGGCTTGCAAATTAGGCAAACAGAAAAAGGAATCTTCATTAGTCAAGACAAATACACAAAGGAACTCATCAAGAAATATCATTTTGAAAATGCTAAACTGATGCGTATTCTTATGAACATTGAAACTAAACTTGATAAGGATAAAGAACGCAAGGCTATGGATGATACAAAGTACAGAGGAATAATTGGATCACTTCTATATCTTATAAGCTTAAGACCAGATATTATGCTTAGTGTGTGTCTTTAGGCACATTTTCAATCAAATCCAAAAGAAAGTCACGTTCAAACAGTCAAGAGGATCTTTTGCTATCTTCTCGAAACTATAGATTTTGGACTATGGTATCCAAAAATTGATTCATTTAACATAGTTGGCTATTGTGATGCAGATTATGCAAATGATAAAGTTGATAGGAAAAGCACAAGTGGTCACTGTCAATTTCTTAGAGGATGTCTAGTTTCTTGGTCTTGTAAGAAACAAAATAACACAGTGCTTTTGACAACTGAAGTGGAATATATAGCAGTTGCCAACTGCTATGCTCAAATCTTATGGATGAAACATCAACTCTAGGATTTTTCTCTAAACTTTGATCATATTCCTATACTATTGAAGTGAATCACACGTTAATATAATTCTTTATAACAATGTACAGATGCACAAGAAGGGGGGTTGAATTGTGATAACTTTTTGTTAACCCCTTTTTTTAAAAAAAATTCTTTTCGTTTAAAACAAAACTTGTTCGATTAAGAACTACTGTAAATCTCGTTTGTAAACTTTTTCTAAAAACTTGCGT
>JAOSBM010000003.1:17338823-17357893 GCA_027568955.1 Erythroxylum tenue
GTTTGAGTTGTTATGAAGTGATTTGTCACTAGAAGAGTTGAATTTGGGGAGATATTGAGTGAATATGATGTTAGATTAGATATAGGAAGCCTTGGAGAGGGTTTGGAGGGGTTTTGAGAACCCCACTTTAGGTCCGTTTTGTAGCACCCCCTGACCGCAGGGTATACACCGGGACGCCCGTAAGTCATTCCGATACATATCCTATGATAAGATTGAGCTACGAATATCACTACTGTCCTTCACATGGCATCATGATAATAAAACATCAGTACAAAATCACAACTTTTTTTTAAACCAAAAAGTTCCCCATTTTATTTCATAAAAATAAGAAGTTGACACAACTGACATCGTTTACTATCTGTACATCACTACTACAAAAACCCTAGTACGACATGCTATATAACCAGGGAAAATATATCAGCTCTATCTAGGTCATCCCAAAGGTCCCAGCTGACCGACCTGTGAGCCATGAATTATCTCGCCAACACAATCTACACGGCTAGAAAAGTTCCCTCTGGAGCTAGGAATCAACTCTCGGTCCTGAAAAAATATGTAGCAATTTTGGGTGAGTTTGCGAACTCAATGAGGTAACCATCATAAATGGTTCACTCAATTCATGCAACAATCAAGCACATCACAATGATTTCATAATTGCACAATGATCAAAAATACCATATGATCACATAAGCAACACTTTTATTTTTCACATAAGCATAAGGCATTTCGCCTTTCACTCAATCAAAGAGATTAAACCAAATGCATCTAAAATGCTCATGTGACACTGTTCCAATTTATTACGGTATTGTGACCGAGTGCCTGAACTGTCCCAATATGGACACATTAATCGTTGAGCCTGAGGCTCTGAATCACTGTGGAGCTCGAGGCCCGAATACAATCGTTGAGCTTTTAGCTCTCGGTGGCTGCTCCAGTCACAATTGTCATTATCTGATCATGCATTCATGTATGACATGCATATGTCACAATTAAGCAGTATATATATCACAATTAATACATGTGTCACAAATTATCACATCATAAGCAAGTAGTTCACACATTCCCATACAAGTAGCACTTCTATGTCAAAATTCTCCAGTACTCAGTCATCGGACCTTCTGTCCGGAATCCGCAGTCAGAAACAAATCTCAAACCCACCATTATTCGCCACAGGATTATAAGCAATTAATAATTGAGAGAACCGTCTAGGTCACTCACCAATAGCTTCCGAAGCTAATGCTTGGAAGTTTCGGCAACGTCTGTGGGTTGACGTTTCAAAAGCGCCTCTATAACCAGTCAAACACACATATATTACACATGGTTCAATCAGAAATGTATAATGTAAACAATCAATCTGTCACTTGGCATTTTTTCTAATCCGGAAAAGTACCCCGAAAATTTCAGAAAATTCTCTAAAATTCTCCAAAAATTCAAAACTCACAAAGACCCATTCCAATTAAATTTTCAAGCACAAAAATCACCGGGAAATGTCATAAATGCATGTACAGTCATGTGCATGTGCAAAAATTACTATTCATGTGTATATATATAGGCCATATTATGCATGAACAAGTCGAGACAAGTTTAAACACTCATAACCCATTCCAAATTACCATTTTACCCTTCCCATCAGTGATGGGATGTTACACGTTTAATGGACCTTTATGGGTCAAAAAGGACCCCTAGCATCGCCCATGTCCGTTTAACGTACTTGATGTCCGTTTAACGGACCTTCTCGGGTGAAAAAGTACACTTTGGTCGATCATTCACGGGACAACTTCATAAAATCGTGATTTTTGACCATTTTAGAAGCAGAATAGGACTTTGTGGTCTTAATAAAAGTTGTAGATCTTGAAGTCTACTTTCAAATGGTCTAAGAACAAAATCAATCAGACATTTGTGATGAAAGTTATGACAATCCCGTCAAGACATGTTACTGCATGTTTGAGGTCATGAACATGTTAGATTCTTTCGGTCATAACTCCCTCGTCCGACCTCCAAATGACGTGATTCTTGAAGAAATAAATTCCTAAGACATGTATGTATCTCTCCATGAAAATTTGTATCTTTTGGAGTTGATTTGAAAAAGTTTGATGGTAAGAAATTGAGGGGTCAGTTGGGAGAGCATGATTAGGGTTTGAACATGCTTAGGCTTTTTAAGCATATCTCTTTCTATAGAGCTTCGATTAAGTTGGTTTTTGATTCAAAACAAACTAGATATTTAGAGCTATGATTTCTTTGATGAAGTCAAATTAAAACTCTGGTTTAAAGATTTCCAAATTCTACTCACAAGTAGGAGAAATGAGTTTGATTATGGTGACTGAATTGTGCGGGCACACCATCGAACAAATTATGAAGAAAATTTTTAGGATGTTATGAGAATGAAGATGAACAGATGATGGTTAAAGAGATTACAAGGGATTACGCTCAGGTTTAATGTTTAAGCAAGAGGTTGGGCTCCGGAATCAAGCGGGGTCTAACATAGGTGGTATCAGAGCAAGCATTGGGTTTCGGAAGGAAGCGGGATCCAACAGTTGTGGTATCAAAGCAAGCGTTGGGTTCCGGAAACAAACGGGATCCAACATGGATACTGGAAAATTCCAGCAAAGATGATATCGAAGATTCTTTAGACTCAAAGTCAACTCAGAATATAAATGGAGCAAAGACTAGTTAAAGAACATGTCTATTTGCATACAAGTCATATTTTTGAAATATATCAACAGCATCAATATTCTTGAAATTCATATCATTATCAAACTCTTTATGCCTTAGAAAGTGAAAATACTCTGTTGAGATAGATTATGATTCCTTGAAGCTTACATTGAGCAAACCTATATTCATTTTTGTTGAGAGCTTGTAGAGGTTTGTTAAACACTACGAGTGTGGAAGGTTGAAGAACCTTGAAAAATATATACTTGTGAGCTTGGAAAGGCCCTCAAAATTTACTGCTCGAAGTTTTATAGTGAAATTCTCAAGCTGGATACTTGGGAACTGGAGTATACTTAGGACTTCGCCGAAATACTTGGCTTATGAGTAGGGAGAGTATTTACTTATATTTCTAAAACCTTTGCCATTGAAATTCTCTTATTGCGGTATCATATAGGATAGGCTCCTACTACTTAGTGGTAGTAAAAGGCTCCTACTAAATCACGGTCATTAGTAAGGACCTATAAATTATAGATATCTTTCGAAACCCCTCTCAATCATTTGAATTTTTAAATATTTATGTTTATTAGTTGTCATCATAAAAAAGGGGAAGATTGTTAGCTCAAGGTTTGTTATTAATGATTTTGTTGATACTATATAATATTTAAAATTTTAAATTTGATTTATTAAAATAGGTAATGATATAATTTTTTAAAAGAATGTTTCCTTTTTTGCAGGATCCTTCTTAGTGAATAAAAGAATGTTTCCTTTTTTGCAGGATCCTTCTTAATGAACTTACCTTATTTATTAGAAATGATTCCACAATATTTGAAAGGATTTTGTCAATCACATAATTTGACAATCAACTTCAAGAAATTGTCAAAATTTCTCTTAACGATTGGATACTAGAAGATTCCAGCAAAGATGATATCGAAGATTCTTTAGACTCAAAGTCAACTCATAATATAAGTGGAGCAAAGACTAGTTGAAGAATATGTCTATTTGCATACAAGTCATATTTTTGAAATATATCAACAGCATCAATATTCTTGAAATTCATATCTTTATCAAACTCTTTATGCCTTAGAAAGTGAAAATACTATGTTGTGATAGATTATGATTCCTTGAAGCTTACATTGAGCAAACCTATATTCATTTTTTTTGAGAGTTTGTAGAGGTTTGTTAAACACTACGAGTATGGAAGGTTGAAGAACCTTGAAAAATATATACTTGTGAGCTTGGAAAGGCTCATCAAAATTTACTGCTCGGAGTTTTATAGTGAAATACTCAAGTTGGATACTTGGGGACTGGATGTAAGTTTCATTATAAGCCTAACCATTATAAATTGACTATGTCACTCTTTCTCTCTTAACTTTTAAAATTTCCACATTATAGTGTTTATGTTTAATTTGCAAGAGACTCCTTCACTTTTAGAATAGGCTCCTTCTGTTTTAATATTGCAAGAGATTTCTTTCATTTTGAACGTTAACAGACTCCTTTCATTTTGAACGTTAACAGGCTCCTTTTGTTTTAAACTTTAACAGGCTCCTTTTATTTACATACTTTTTGTTGAAATTTAGAAGGGTCTTATCGTTTACACGAATTGATAGTAACTTGCATCCCCCCCCCTTTTGCGTGTGTTTGTTTTATCATGTGGTTCATCTTCACCGTAGGAAATAGGTATGTGTAAGCATTCTATTTTACCGAAAAGAAATATACATGTATAAAATACTCTTCTTTGCATATTAAAGATGATAATAATAAATTCTCAAATAAAATTTAGTGAGCGAACAAAGGTAAAAGGTTGTTTAGTTGAACCATTATAAATTCATTTCTCTATCTCTTTTTCTTCCTTTCTAAGTTATTTCTTTACTATTGTTATGATTGCTTTGTAATTTTCAAATGCAACATTTTCATAATTAGTTAGAATAGATAATTCATTCATTAAGTTTTTAAAAAACATAAAAATATATATGTATATACTTAATTCACTTCACTCCAATGTGCCTTTTAGGAACCAATAAGAAGCATTTGATATAGGACAAAAAGAAGACATTTATAATAATTTGGTGAAAATCTATATAAATTGTAAAATTAAGGCTAAAATTTTAAATAGTGTTAGAATTTAAGATTATGGGGTTAGAATTTATAAAATAAATAATTAAAAATAACATATCTAAGAAACACTCTCAGGTTTTGTATCAAGAGCCAAAAAATATGCCTAAGAATTAAAACAATCAAGATTATAAGAATCATTAATAGTTCTATAAGAATTATTTCTAAAAATTAGGAACCAATCTTCAGTATCTGAAAATTGTTCATAGAGGGAAAAAGTTCTACAATTGACAAATGGTATATTATTATTATTCCTTTAATGTTGAAAATATAATTTGTATATAAATATTTCTTAAAACTTTAGTCCTAATAGATAAGAAATCCAACTAAATTCCTAAATAAGAACAAAAACATATTTAGTAAGTATTCTTATTATTTAGTTATCAGACCTAAGGTATAATATAATAAGGAAAAATTAAAATTAAAATATTTTGTTTTTCTAATAATAAAATTAAATTAAATTTTAACTGCAAACATTTTAAAATTAAATTGTATTTTAAATTTGAATCTTTGTTCTATTTTAGAAATTTAGTTAGATGTGCAAGAAAAGTCAATAAAATACTAGAAGTTTTAATTTGTTGCAAATATAGCTCATAGATTAATGATATTAACATTTATTGTTAGCTTTGCCTGACTTAGAGCGCCACAAGTTCCATGTCAATGTGCACAATAAATTTTTAATAAATAAGTGGTTATATTTTATTAAAAATAAATTACTAAAAAAGTTAAATGACTGCCTATTTATCACTCTCAAGATTAACTCTAAAACCCTAAATTTTTAATTTATTAAATATTTGACTTATTAAAATTTTAAGTTTTTTTCTAGCTTAGAAGGGCCTAACTTATAAGGTGGTATATATCAATGAGATTAATGAAAGAGTTGATTGATATACATTTAATTGATATTACTAATTATTATTACAATATTGAGTAAAGTTTCAAATATATAATACATTTTACCTTTTTAAAAAGCTAATAGTTTATAACTTAACCACCTATAAATCAACAGTATTCAATCTTTAAAAATAGTTAAAGCCATTAGCAAACAAACTATTCTTCAAATATATGAAAAATGAACTCGAGCTTCATAAATAATCAAGCCTTAGAGGCCTAATTCCATCTCCAAAGTTAAAGTATAAAATTCATATATGATCTCAAAGAAATTTATATATGAAATATATATCGCATTCTAGCATTTTTTGATGAAATATTTATAAATATTAAAATGAAGGGTCATTGAAAATATGTAATTACACTAGAATTTTAAAATTAGAATTCATGAAATAAGAAATTAACATAAATGATAGAAATGGGAATCACTTCTAAGCATTGTATAACGAAATATAAATCACAACTAAAAATTAAAACAAATAAGACTTTTTCAATCAAACTAATAAAGTTTTAGAAATCATTTCTAGAAATTAAGCAAATTTCTAAGTATCTGAAAATCACTCTTACATAGAAAATTTTCACACTTGAAATTTGGTCTATTCTTTTTGTTTCTTTACGTTTGAACATATACATGTATATAAAAAAAGTATGAAAGCTTAACTCGAATAGAATAGGAAATCCTACTATAATTCCAAAAATAAGAATATAATTTAATTTAATAAGGATTTTTGTTATGTCTTACGAAATTACTCAAGCCAAATTAAAATAGAAATTGTTTCTTTTCTTAATCAGGAAAACTAACCTAATTTTTTTATTCTACATTATTCTCTCCAGCTTGACAATATCGAACTTGACGACTAAATGCTACAAAAACTAAATTTTTTCTCTTTCGTTATTTTCTTTACTTTAAATGTGATGTAATATCTATGTAGTTGTTATATAATGTGTTGTCTTATTCCTTTGTTGATATTCTTCACATGAAATGTACCATCTTTTGAGCTTAACTTGATGTGTTGACCATTGAAAGAAAATTTTTGTAACATGCTAAGTCTATACTATACTAACTCAATGGCAACCCCATTTCCAATATAAAAGAATCATACGACTAAAACTAGCTAGCTACGAGTTTATCATTAGCCATTTCCTCTATACTTTTATACCTTTTCAATTATTCTTTCTTTTTTAATATGAGATTTGACACCTATACTTGTATGGGATGTCACAGTTTACCTTGACAATTGTATTATAGAGTTGAATAATGAAACAACATGATTGCTCTATGTTGGTCTTTAATGGCACCCAAAAGAAATGTGAACTTGGTGCTTCTAATTTTAACTCAACTGAATTTTTACATTTCCCTTTTTAACTCAACGTTAATGTTGATGTTTATACCTCAAGTTAATTCAACCATACAAAACCTACCACCTTTATACTCAATTGACTTAAAGTTATAGCATAAAAATCAATTTAATCCATTTGGAATAAATTAAATGAAAACTTTCTAGTGAAACACAATATAAAACAACTCCTCTCCCACACTTAAAACTTTAAATATCCTCAATATAATAGCTAAAATTAACATACACTAAAATAGATAATTGACATAAAAACAAATAGCTTAGTGAACTTACTTGCCTACAATTGGCTAGAATTGGAAGGTGGTAGCCTACATGCTCAAATCTTTGGTTTCCTCATAAAAAAACACCTTTTTTGTTATCATTGGCTTGACTAAATGCCTCCTTCTTTAACTTATATAATCATATATTTAACATATACTTTTTTTATATTCTCCTCTTGAAAGCCTTCATAGAAAAGTTAAAGTCTATGATAATTCACCTTAAATATATTGGACGTTACTAAACTTTGAATTTCTACTATATCATAAGAAAAATATTAATAGTAACAAAAGGTCTAACCTAATGGGAATGTAACTTACTAAAAAACAAACGAAAACATAACCGGTATAAGACAAATTTTTGACTAATTTCATTAAATGCCTTTGTTTTTCCTTAGTAAATCCTTGCGTTCTTAAAGGCATCATTGTGAATTTTCTCTAATCTTATAATTGTAACTTCTTGTGCTCTCTACTTTCATCCTTCTTTATGCTGAAACTCTTAATAGCCCAATAAACTTTATCTTCTAATTCAATTGGAAGGTGGCATGGTTTAGTAAGGTGACATACCAATAGGTATCTTATAGAAATTCCTATATGCCTATAAGGCATCATCAAAGCATGAACTTCAATCCCATTTATTTAGGTAAATTGCCTTTTTAATGATGGATTGATCTCTTAATTTGAAACTTCTTTCTTTCCATTACATGAGCAAAACAACTTAAATAAGTAGATACATGATTTTTTTAGTTCCACTGTTGTCTTTGATCTCTTTTGGTCACTAACAACACCAAAGAGGGTTAATGAATTGGTGTTGGTGAATTTAAATAACTATTTTCTATCTAAAGGTTTTAATTTATCAAATATCAATATTTGATAATATAAAAAGATAATTTAATAAAAATCACATCATAAAATAATTTAAAGAGTGTAGGAAAAAAAAAGGAAAATCAATTTATAAGGATTCAGTAACCAATTCTAGTTTACATCCACTTTCTAAGACCAAAGTTGGTAAAATAGCTAGGTCCTAACTCAACCTACTTAAATTCAATGGGCTTGACCTAAGTTAACTAAGCTTTAATATGATCGAGTTTATGATCGAGCAGCTCCATCCCAAGCCCAAAACCCAAACCCATCTATACATGAGATGTTTTGGTTAATAAATGAAACATCATTTCATTACCGATAAACGATGACATGAAATGAAAATGTCCTCTTCTTCCACTCCTTGTGAAAAGTTCTTAGAAAGAAAATGTTATTCTTTACAATTTTGAAATAAGATGATTCTACAATATTTACTTGCTTCTCCATAGTTTAGACGAATGATTACATCAATTTGAAATAACATAATCGGTGAGCAAGTTCTATATATATTAAAACTCTCAATATCTACAAGCATACAGATCGTATCTTGTAGTATAAATGGTTATCGTTCCCAGAGGATTATAATCACCTAAACAATTTGAATCTAACTTTATATAAGGTATTTGAAAATTGATTGAATAAAAATTAAATAACAAAAAATAAAACAATTAAATAAATGAAAAAGTAATCAAATAAACAGTGAGTTGTTAACAAAAATTAAGGTTTGATCAGATTGAATACTTAGGAACAATTCTTTCCTTATTTTATTTATTTTAATCTTGTTGATTTAATTTATGTTTGATCATAGATTTCCTAATGTTATGATTATTATCTCCCAAGATCTAATCAGTTAACCCTAACTGAATTCGATAATTCTATATTTGTAATCTCTCGATTAACAAAACTATTCCTAACTTATTCCATTTGATCCAAAACAATCTATTAGCTAATTAATTTCACAACCAAGGTCTCTTTTTGATTGTTCAATAATTTGATAACTATAGGTCTAATAAATTGTCAACTCTCATTGTACAACCTAAAACTAATTTCTTTGACTCACTCTCTTGATTTATTGTCAAGTTTATAAACGACAATTATCACAAATATCCAAATATGTATTGAAATCAACAATAATTAAAGTTCACAAAATAATTCCAAAATAATGCCTAATATGGGTTTAGAAATCTATAGACATGTTAAACATGATACAATTCCAATTACCCTCAAAATAATGAAAGAAATAAAGGAAAAGAAAAAAACTCTATTGACTCTTTGATTTGGAATGTTGGAATTTCCTTATGCTTTTATTAATCTCTCTACTTTGATTCACTTTTGATCTGCGGCTGCCGTATTTTTTTTTTGTTATATTTCACATTCTTATATAGCTCTTTAGGGTTCTAGGGTCACGTCTAGGGTTTTTCCGCTTTGTTTGATTCCTCAAATCCTAAAAGCATGCAAAAGAATAGATTGTAGTATAAAAGATTGAATGACTTGGTATTTATTCGATACAACCTAAAACTTCGAGAAAAATATGTTAATATTATTAAGTTAGATATAATTTCTTATAATTTTTTAATAACTTAATTTTATTGTTTACTATAACTCTAAATAGAATAAGTAATTCAGCATATCCAATTTGCATTAATAATATCAATCTAATTTAAATGATGTTGAAGATGGAGCTTCTCTCAATAATGAGAATTTTGTACCAAATGAGAATTAGAGTCAATGCAGTTTTAACAGGTGTTCGAATGAATGAAGTTTCATATCTTTGTTTATCTTTTTCTTTTAATTTCACTTATATTTGATATATATGTTAAATTCTATATATGCAATATAATTGTAAATATCTTTGTTTCAGGTTTCACTTCTAATTAGTTTTTCGACACAAACTCTTGTTGTAAATTGTAATTGTTAGAAAGTCATGGATATTTATTACTCTTTTTATTTGATGTTTTGATATAACTATTATTTTATGATGAAATTGTAATATTTTTAAATGTTTTGTATTATTCTTAATTTTGTATTTGTGTGATAAGTAAATGATCTTTTTTTATATTAATTGTGGTTATTATTTTTATGTAAAATATGTCAAAAATAATGTTAATAAAAATAAATAAATTATTATTTTAAATTTCTATTATTATAATTCTTGAAGACATAGTTGATGTAAAATTATATATTATATAGTATAATATATTGAAAGACTATTTTGTAATTTAAAAAAAAATTCAAGAACTATTTTATATATTTAAAAAATTACTGAATGAATACCTGGTATTAACTAATATCCGTATTGTACTATACCAGAACTAAATCCGATTCCGATACTGATATAATATTCATAATATTATATGAGCCTAATCCGAGCTCCTACTATCAATGGTATGAAGTGGATCTTACATACCGATCAACCAAGGAGAGGTCGGCAACAAATGAAAGGAGGGAGTGAGTGGGAGAACATAAACCAAAAACAGAACTAAGAGTTCCAAAACAAATACGAAGAAGTCCTCGGGATTAATTCCTTTTGAGAAGGCTTCGCAGTTCACTCACCTAGTGTTGCGAGGCTTGACTTCAAGTTCTAAGAGCCTCCACACAATAATAACATTAATTATTAAAAAAAAACACTTCCAATTGGTGGGAATATCCCATAAAAGTCAATTCGACCCATTGTTTTTAATTTTATTATCTTTTTTATGGTCCCTTTTTAACTTTTTTAGACGTGATTACTACGTTTCATATAAGGAAGGACCTTGGACTTTCGGGCTCCAATTCTTCCACCCAATGTGATGGGGATTTTAAAAGTGCAGTTATGCCACCTAATGGTCCTAACTCTATCCAAGTTGCCAGAAGACACAAATTCATCCAATTTAAAGACATCTCGAATCGCACATAAGACCAAACTCGGTATCATAATGGTGTAACCTACTCCACATATACTCTAAACCAGATATAAGACACACACACACACACACACAGATATATATATATATATATATATAAAGTGATGCAACCTAAAGAGCAAAAAAAAAACATATCTTGTAAGCATCTCATAATTTTTAACATATGAACAGAGTAGAAATGTCAGAATCTACAGCAAAGAATGCTATCCCTCCATCTCCTATGCTTCTGTAATTGTCGACGGTTTGCTTTGGCCATCCTTACAGGACTGCTATTCCATTCAGTCTGCAATCTATTGAGAGATATAAAGCAAGACAAAAGCATTAGATACACATTCAAGGACCATACGTAAAGAAGAAGAAACAAATTATCTGTTGGTCAATTACACTGGGAAAGCAAAGGAGCGGATGCTGGTGGTGCTGCTATCCGATCTAATAGAGAGGCTGCCAGAACCTACAATTGGTCCCGAGTAGGTAATTAAGCCTGATGGAGGGCATGCTGAAGAAAAACTCAACTCCCCAACATTGTATTGAAATAGACTTGAAAGTGGCTTGGCATTTGAATCTTCAAGCCTGGCATTTGAATCTTCAAGCCTGGATGAATATGAAGAATATTGAATCTGGGGATGATCATAGTCAACATTTTGTAGACAACCCTCACTTGAGCTTGCTGTGGGTGCAAAAGAGCCAAATTCATGTGTAATGCTTCTAGTCCCCAACTTACTATCACAAGGTACTTCATCCACCATTCTACTGGGTGATTCTTCAGTCACAGACTTCAGAGCATGGCTCATCGATTTTCTACTCTTGCCACCAGTGTCCGTAGATTCCAGAGAAGCATCCAAAGTTGTTCTATCTTGGCTAAGGTCAGATTTATCAGTTGCAGTACCTACCGACGGCGTTGTCAAGAATGCTTCCTGACTGTAATCTGTATCTTCAGCTGTAGAAACCACTTGAATTGGGATCCTCCCCTCTCCGTCATTTTCGTGCTTTTCATGGGCAGAGGACGGTGGCACGAGAACATTTCCACTAGGCATCTGCTGTCAGGCATTTCAAAACATTATAACCTGCATTACACTATAAAGATTTTTTAACCCGCCTCCTGTTCCAACTTACCCTTTCCCCATCATGCATATATCCACTAATCTGAAAACAAGACCCATGTAACTTTTCAATAAAAAGTTGAACTATGAATTTTCCTATATGGAAGCTAAAAGTAGATATGTTCCCAATCATGGTATCAAGTTATTCTACTAACACATTCCTTAGTTCTTGACTTTGTGAAAAAGCTATTTCAACAAAAAGGGTAGATAAAACAATTTTTATTGCAAATCATGTCTTTCAATACTAGTTTGCATAAGGTTATTAATGACACAGCACAATGATTACAAAGTTCATACCCCACTATACAATCAATTGCCAACCCACCAGCTAAATTTTATGACAAAACAGAAATATATATGTCAAATGCATCACATAGTTTGAAGAGAGAGGTCACAATTCAAACTAGATGTCTATTTACTATAAGTAGAAGCCTTTTGATCTCAAAAATCTACTTTTGAATTGAAATATTCTTACCTGAACAGACTGCGACTCTTCAATTTCAACCGTGCTGCTTTTGGATGACTTGGAACAGGAAAGTTCTTCACCGAACTGTGCAATTGAAAGTAAGTCCTTAACTGAAAAGGCCCTCTCGAATGTGAGATTTGTGAGCTTCTCCATGGAATCATCTCTTACTCCCTCTCTTAATATTAAACTTTCAGGCTCGAGTTTACGGGAAAGCTGATTTATAAAGCCCTTCTCTTCAGATGATTTACGAGCATCTGCAACCGGCAGATGTAGATACCTTTTTTCTTTTTCTGCTGCACATTTCTCCCAATCAGGGAATGACTCCTCAGTGCCATGACTTTCATGTGAGATCCCACCATCTATGTCTTTTCCAGGATGCAGGATAGCGCACACACTTTTCTCAACATCTGTGTCAAACAAAAATTTATCCTGGGAAGGAACTCCCTCATCAACGCAGATGTCCTTAATGACATGATCAGTATTCTCTTCATAACAAACCTTCAACTCCGGCAACTCATGTTCAATAACTCGTTTGTCCATATGTAGACCAGAGTCCTTCCCAAATGACTGCAATTCAGAAGAAGGATGAGTAGTTGGCATTGGTGCCACAAAATCTCTGATCACTTTTTTATCATCCACCAAATTATTCTCTCTCAAGGAATATTTAATCTTTGAGTCTCTCCAAGCATTTTTGTCATTCAAGACAGATTGTAACTGATCAACATCACTTTGCTTATCCTTGAAATTGCAAATGATTCCATCCTGATTCTCCTTCACAATCCCATTTTGAGGTTCAAGTTTTCTGGATTGAGGACCATTTTCATTGCATTCAATAGGTTTAGACTCAAGCCTCTGGCCCATAGTTCCATGGGAAAAAAACTGTTCACTATCTGCAAGGTGCATCATTCACAATATGTAAACCGCATAAAACCTTAGTTCCAATTTTGAAACTTGCATCTTGAAAGCGTGAAAAGATCTATTTTCCTACAACAATTTAAGAAAATGAATAAAACCAAAAAAGTTAGTTATGAGGTTCTTCATAATCAATTTCCCTGCCATCTTAAGCAACATGTCCCGCAAGTTTTAGTTAATTGAAAAATGAACAAAACTTCTGCATACAAACTTGACCAGATTAAGGCTCTAACATCAACAGCATATAAGACACCAAGGATGATACCACCAAAGAGGCCATAGTCACTGGGACTATCCAAAGTATCAACAATGTATAAAACACCAAAGATGATACTAACAAAGAGGCTATAACTCACTGGAACTATCCAAAGGTTCAACAATGCTCAAAGTTACAGGAATGATAACTTCAGGTACCAAAGATGACTAGGTATCCAGTAAAAATTGAATAATAGAAATAATACAACCATCACATTCCTTACCAAATTTCATGTTTCACATTCAGATGTCAAAGGATGGAAAATGGAAAACTTTGGACTCTTTTCTATCTTGATAATATCTTTATACATACCGCTTTGACATTTGTCTATTAAAGAGGCATCAATGAGCACCAATGAAGCCACTCTAGGGAAAAATAAAATAATAACAAGACAAAATCAGCAGAATAGAAACAAATCCATATGAAAATGTCAGATTTTATTTCAATTGATCCTGTACACAACTATAAACAGATTTATACAGCTATCTGAAATATAATTGTACAGCTATCTGTAACAAGGCATTGGTAAATGAGAGACAATTCGGCAAATCGGTGACCATAAAGTTTAATGTAAAGAAGAGAACAAGTGAAGAAGGCCTATAATTGACAAAGAATAAAATGAGTCTGAATCCTATGCTTACATTAGCAAGTCGATTAGGAACTGATACAAAATCTAAAATACACCTAAGCATATTTCAGGGTCAAGAACTAAAAGTTGAGCAAAGAGAATTAAATCACAAATCTAATAATATCTCAATGAGTTTCTTCAGTGTCTTTCCTATATAGAAGTAAACAGCAAGAACAAGTTATCTATAGTATAAATTAACGTTTTAAGGCAGTGGAGAGAACTAATGAGCTTAACTCAAGCTATTATCCTTACTTCTTAGCTCAAAAACCCATCAATATTTGTCAACATGGACCGGTTAATAGATTTCAAATATAATGACAAGATAATCTTCCGAAAAAGAAAAACAAGGTTCTCTGAGGCTGATACTTTCGGGTAACGATGTGATTCTTAAATCTGTCTTCTATCAGAGCAAAAGGACAAGAACAAATATTGAACTTTTGGGGAAGTTTATAAGTATATCTAAGACAAAAACAATTACTATTATTTTAAGCCTATGGGCCCTCCTCTTACAACCAGACCAACTCCTTTCTGTCTGGTAGCTCTTGATTGGATCTCATCCATCATCATCACAATTAAAAACCAAAAATCAAGAAGAAATTTGAGAAACTCCCGAATGGGTTTCCTCACTTAGATCCCAGTGGGAAACTAAATGACAGGAAATGAATGCTGTGAACCAGATTCCAAGAAGCACCAACACACAAAAGCCGGAACCAGAAATAGAAATTGAAAAGAGAAAAAAATAACCATAAAAATAGATAATGCAATACCTCTCTGGTCAGCCAGAAGAAGTCAGCAAACTTCTTCGCTTCTCTTCTTTTCAGGCACCAGAATCAAAAAGCTCTGTGTCCTAAACGTGAGTAACAACAAAGAATATGATTAGAACCAACACACCCAATAAACCCACAACAACAACAGAAGGCTTTTAGATCAACCCCGTGAAAAGTCGCACTTAGCATAAGGAAAACAAGTAGAAAAAAAGGAGGAGGAGAGAGAAGCAAAAACCTTGATGAAAAAAGTTGAGGAAGAGAGGAACAGTAGAAAAGAATAAAGAAATGGAAATCTGTCTCTGTAATTAATGCCCACGCAACCTATGAGCAGTTAACGCCTCTCTCTGTCAAAACCCCACCACATTAAATTGGCCTCAGCTTTTGCATTAATTTTCTTTAGCACTTCCCAACTACACAGCCCCAAACCAGAAAAGGAAAGGCTGAGCTTCAAACTTTGCAGGGCAGGGCCAAAATAAATGCAAATGGATTCTACTTCTACCGTAGTCATCACCTTTGAGTTAAGTAGAACGAAGCAGAGAAGATTGGTAGGTAGAAGTTAAGAAAAGAGAAGGACAAAAAAAGAGAGAGGGAGAAACCAACACACCCAATAAACCCAAAAAAAAGAGAGAGAGTTTGAGTTACTTCTTGTTGTTGTCTTTTTTTTGCCTACGGGAAGAAACAAACACAATAACTCATGAATCACAGTAGTTTGTTTTCGTTTTTTTTTATATTTGTTTTTGTCATTTTTGTAAAAAGAAATAGGTAAGTAAAACTTGTTTAATTTATTACGTTGTGATTTTTTATTTCTGAAAATAAAAAAGCTACAATAGTTTTATAGAAATTTGAAAATATCGTTTCTCTAAATTTTGACAACATATTTTTTCAACAGAAAAATAACATATCTTTATTTTCTATCTCGAATAATAATAATAATATTACAAAATTTATAATAATAATTAATAATTAATAATAATAATAATAAGATAATTAATTTGGTTTAATAAAATTAAAAATATTAAAAATAGTAACTAGAAAATTTATAACAATAAGTAATAATAATAATAATAATAATAAATTAATAATAATAAGAATAACTTATTAAAAGTTAATAATAATAATAATAATAATAAACAAAATTAATAATAATAATAACTTATTAAAATTAAAAATTAAAAATTAATAATAATAATAATAATAATTAATAAAGTTAATAATAATAAGAATAACTTAATAACAACAACAACAACAACAATAATAATCATAAATTAATAATCATAATAATAAATTAAATTAATAATAATAAGAATAACTTATTAAAAATTAATAATAATAATAATAATAATAATAATAATAATAATCATATTATTAACTTAATAAAAAAAATTAATAATAATAAGAATAACATAATAATAATAATAATAATAATAATAATAATAATAACCAAACATATTTTTGTTTTCAGTTTTTTATTAGAAATCTAAACCAAACATGTTTTTATTTTCATTTTTTATATTGCAAATCTCAATCAAACAGGTTTTCGTTTTTTTTTAAAAGAAACTAAAAACAGAAAACAGAAACTAAAAACAACAACAGAAAAATAAAAATGGAACCAAACGACCCCTAATAAATCGCCAAGGGCTGCTTGTTTCTTTTTTTTTCTTTTTTTTGGTTGTCGTTTTTGTTAAAAGAAAAATAGATAAGTAAAATGTGTTTGGCTTATTCTGTTGCGATTTTTATTTTTAAAAATAAAAAAATCTCAACAGTTTTACAGAAATCAGAAAATATCGTTTCTTTGAATTTTGACAACATATTTTTTGATAGAAAATCGACATATCTCTACTTTTTACCTCAATTAATAATAATAATAATAATAATAATAATAATAATAATAAAAGAACAAATTTTATAATAATAATTATTAATAATAATATAATTAATTTGATATAATAGAATTAATATTATTAAAATAGTATAACAATAATTAATAATAATAATAATATTATTATTATTATTAACAATAAATAATAATAATAATAATAATAATAAATTAATAAGAATAAGAATAAGAATAACTTATTAAAAATTAATAATATTATAATTATAATAAATTAATAATCATAATAATAACTTATTAAAAATTAATAATAATAAGAATAACTTATTAAAATCAATAATATTAATAATAATAAATAAAATTAATAATAATAAGAATAACTTAATAATAATAATAATAATTAAAAAACAAATATATTTTTCTTTTCAGTTTTTTATCAGAAATCTCAACAAAACAGGTTTTTGTTTTTAGTTTTTATATTGCAAATTTCAACCAAACAGATTTTCGTTTTTTTATAAAAAACAAAAACTAAAAATAAGAAACAGAAACTAAAAACAACAACAGAAAAATAAAAGTAGAACTAAACGATTCCTAAATATCTCAAAGTCAATTAAAAAAAGGAGATGATGTGGTATCAATGCAAGTCAAGTTTTTTTTTCAAAATAAAAAAATATTTTTATCATTATTTTATTAAAATATAAACTGATATCATAAATGTAAAAAAAATTCTTGAAAGAACAACTAAATAGTTTCAATATCAAATAATAATTAAGATAATGTCTTTCACTCTATTTAGAAATAATTATGATGAATATCACCACGAGAGACTCGTTTAATCTTTATGTACATCTTGAGACTTCTTACTTATAAATATAATTACAGCAGGATAGTTTCATAAATTAAGAAAAAGGATAACAAAATAACCTAAAAAATCCTACTCCTTTACTATTATATTAACAAAACCTTATAACCTACAATCATAAACAATAATAATTTATTATTTAAAAAAAGAAGAAAAAGCAACTATTTAGATAAATAGTTAAGTAATTTTTTAGAATTTACTTCTTGTGCAAGAAAAAATTACAAGAGGAAAAAGAATATCAATATAAGGATGCATATCAAGTTCTTAATTCATTTGATTCTTTCTTTTTCTTTTTCCAATGGGTCAAACGAATTGAATAAAATGCTCTTACCTTGATGAACTAAATAGAAAATGGAGAAAATCTTACGAAGATACATTCTTCTAAGCTAATTCTAACACATTTATTCAATAGTAGTATATGTTACAATAACATATACAGTAAATGTAGAAGAAAACAAAATACCTTTAGCCTTTGTTATTTGTGTTTGAAGAATCAACGTTTTAGAATTCTTGTAAGCTCTCAATTTGATGGTGTATATTTTTTCAGAAGAGAAAAGAAGCTTAGGGACTTCTAAAACCTGCAAGAAAAGCCTATATGAATGTGCTCTTATCAAACACATTATCAGTTGCCATCAAAACAAGAATTTATACTTATTAACTGCATAATGTTGAACCATTACTACCAAGAATATGAAAAGTTCTCACATTCTTCCACTTATTATATACGTTTAACTTGGTATTAAATCCTAATCTGATCTAAATATAATATACAAATCATGGTAATGACCTTGTTTAGAAATCAGCTGATTGCTTTAGCTGTTAGCTGATTCTATCAGTTAGTTTGACCAGTGGATTGCATTAGATGTTTGTTAGAAATGTTTGGTAAAATTAGTTGTTTAGTATTAGCTGTTTATGTGTAAAATAACTTATGAGGATATGACTTTAAAAAAATTATAAGGATATGAATATTATATATCTTAGTATTTAGTTTAAAATTCTTATAGGAATTTAGATTTTAGATATTTAATTCTACAAAAATTGTCGGACCCCGTTTCCGAAGCCCGACAATCGACTCGAAATCAAAGGACAAAACAGGACAAAACAAATGTGGGTTCCTAACCCTTCAATCATCAAGACAAGCCCTCAAAGAAAAACAATTCAAGCCCAAAGGTAAGCCCATAAACAAGGATTTCAAAATGATAATAAACTTTTTTTTTTAA
>JAOSBM010000003.1:17371562-17385014 GCA_027568955.1 Erythroxylum tenue
GACTTTAAAAAAGGCGTCAGTAAAATGATGGATGCGCGCCTCTCCAAATTTATATGAAACTGACGCCGTTTTGATAATAGATAAAATAAGACAGAGTAAAATTAGACAAAAAATTCGGACTCTAATATGACGGTCTTCGCCGTGGAAAGAAAAACAGAGATAGAGACACAATCAGTGTCCTCCTTTAGCTTTTCTTATTGACCCCGTCATGACCATTACCTTTGCACTAAAATGGGAAATTTTTATTTGACTCGTATATTGAATGCATGCAAAAATATTCCTATTTCAACTTGGCACTTGGAACTTTAAATGTAGGAATAGGAAGTGGTCCTCCGGACTCCTATCCTATGATTTTCATAGGCTAAAATCTTATTCGTTACAGAAACTTACGCATGATGAATCATTTAATTTGACACCATCTCTCCCTGTCGCCAATTATTACTAAATTGCTAAGGTTGTAATAACCATTTATAATTACATTTGTGCATCACATTCGGTGTCATCTAACCATGGTTGAATCTAGAGATGAAGGCTTTAAAAGTATGAAAAATCATGAACAACTTTGAAAACTATTGACAGATACGTAAGAATGAGAACGAAGATAAATGACTCATTTGGTAGACAACCAATCAGCTAAAGATTTTTTTAGCTGATTGGTTGACATAAGCTGTTTGACTTTTCAAACAACTATAAAACATGTTTGGTGGACAGCTTCTCCAATAGCTTATTTAACGTAATCAGCTATTGTTGAAAACGCTCCTATTCTAAACTTTTAAATATTAAAAATTAAATTTACCCTCGTTTGTATCCTCGATAAGTAGCTGATGTTCAACTTTTCCTTTCTTGTATGGAGAAGTCGTTTTCTTGGTTTTAATGAGTGGGTGAGAAGGGGTTTATAGGGTGGAAACATTTGTAAATTTTGTGTAAGTTTTAATTTTTATTATTGTCAAAATTTTAAGTTTTGTAAAATTAAATATTTAATTGTGACCTTATAAATTTTTTTAAATTACATCTGTATAAGTCATTTTTAATTTATTAAATAATAAAATTTATAATATTATATAAAAAATACTAATATGATGTAGCTTACTACAGTATTCATATTAGTAGAAAATTTAACATTGAATTATTATTTTTAATTATTGATATTATTATTATTAGTAATAGTAGTAGTATTGTTATTGTTATTGTTATTATTATTATTATTATTATTATTATTATTATTATTATATGTTCTATGTTTTTTATTAGAGTTATAAACTTAATTTTCGTATAATTAAATATCTAAAATCTAAATTCTTATAAAAATATTCAACGAAATACTAAGATATATAATATTCATACCTTTATAATTTTTTTAAAGTAATGTCATCATAAGTCATTTTATACATAAATAACTAATACTAAATATTTAATTTTTTCAAATATAAAAAAAACAAACAGTTAATACAATCAGTTGATAGAATCAATTAACAGCTAATGTAATCATCCGATTGTCGAACAAAGCCAAAGTTGTTAATTTGTGGGCCTGAAAGAAGTAAAATAAACAGTACGGTTTCCTAATTCCTGACATTTAATAAACCCTAGCTGAATCTGATTTAGGAAGTTTCAGCTACATATATGTTCTTTCTGTCACTTAGTTGCGACCACTACTGCCAAGTCTAAGAACCCCCAACTAATGCTGGTTGCGAGTTTAATTGCTATCAACACCTGCTTCCAGATTTAGCGTATTTTCATTTTGGTGTAAAGGTTTGCTAATTTGATTGATTGTATTCAAATATTAAACTCTTGTTCATATCTTAGTTATAATATAAACCTCCACTTTCGAGTTTCAGCAGATATTTAGCTGTAATATATTACAGTTTTATTGAAAGAACTTGCTTATTTCCTAGTATTAATTAGTTTTTGATTATGAAGCTGTCTCAGTCTAGCCGTATGAAATTTTATTCTCTCTTTATGCTCTCACGTCTACTTAGTGACGTTCACATATAAAAGAATCCCAAAGACACATTTTGCAATAATCCAAGGTTAGGGTGATTATAAATATACATTGGAAGAATAAGCCAGACTGTGTGCCTATTTTGACGTGAAACTTTTCAAAAGTTTAATAATGTCTGATATGTCTTTTTATATGCGTTTTTAGTTGGTTGACTCCATAATTTTAGTATCTTTAATTCATTAAAACTTGAATTTAGCTCCTGAACTTGCAAATAGAAAAATCAAAACAAAGAAAGTCCATAATCACATTCGAGTGTTGTGGGTGACGTTAATTTGGCACTGTTGAAAGCCAGTCCTTAGTGCAGGTTCTGCCTCCTTTTCTCGATTTAGAAAACTCGCGCGGATAGCCCAGTTGATTATTGGGAAGAAAAATGAGTACAAAGTTTCAGGTTCAAGTTTTGGCAGTGACAGTGTGAGAGTTCATCCAATGTGACGACTTCTTGTGCGAACCGAACATTTGACCGTCTTTCCAAAAAGCTGACTAGAATCAGACCGTAGTTTATCTCTCGTTACTCTATCAAATCGGGGTGTGGGGCGCCTGAAGTGAGCGATCCACTTCTTGTGAGTACAAGCTATTGGTTGGAAAGGGACAAAAATGAAGCAGCTTACGTACGTTTTAACCACTTTGTGTACGAATATCTTATGATTTTGTACGTTCCCTGACTTGTCAAGAATTTGTACCCATAACTTGACACTTGGATAGTATCCAGCCAGCTATGAGAAGATAACAGTTTGAAGGCGACCTGGTCGGCCAGTTTGGGTCGCAAAAATACTCATTTGTTGCAATAACATAAGCTGTCACTTCTCGAAAGACAAATCCCCAAAAAGCTTCCACATGTCTGCAACTCAGCCTCATCCAGTTTTTAAAATTTTAAGAAAATTTCCCCTTGCTCGTTGTAGGACTGTTCTTCCGTAATCTGATACAGAAGATAAAATTCAAGATTCGATAAACGGTGTCCTGCTCCTAGGTGGTCGTCAAATCCCAAAGACTTCTATTAATATTCTAAACAGGTGGTCGACAAATCCCAAAGACTTCTATAATATTCTAAGTACTTCGCGTACAGTGACAAATTTACTTAATTAAGTACTTCTTGTACAAATCTAAATTTAAGTAGCTCCTGCGTAGACTTTTAATCCCAATAACTTTTAATTTGTAGCAAAGTATGTCACAAATCTTATCTCTTGATCTGGCATCACTGACACAAAACTACTACCACGTCCCTTAAAGTCAATGTTCATTCCTCAGCTACTGACGAGAACAGCGTCGTTCCTATCGTTTTATAAGCACTGGGCAAAATAAAAAAAGGGCTCTAATAAATCGACATTATACTTAATTTTACATGTTTGAAACTAGAAGAAGTATGTAGATACAACTAAACTCCAACAACTTCACAATATATCATAAAGATATATAAATGATATTATATATGTAATAGAGGAAAAAAATAAATAGCAAATTTTAATATCTAATATTAAAAATAAAAAAATAAAGAGCAAAAATACATTAAAAAAATCATAAACTTTACCTTTAAATTATACTAAGAACTCAAGATACAGAATCGTAAAAATTTTTGCTGCTAATTTTTGAGTTAGAATACTTTAAATACATATATTTATGAAAATAAAAAAATTAGAAAGTAAAAGTATACCTTCTCATCGTGGGCCCTGGGCAGGTGCCCTGCTAGCCCCTGCCCAGGGCGGCGCTAGATGGGAGTCTCCTCAATGATAGTACTCTTTATCACCAATTAGTTGACAATCTTATATACCTCCTTGTTTCTCATATGATATTGCCAATGTTGTTCACATTGTTAGTCAATTTATCTAAGCACCTTGTACTACTCACTTCTTTACTGTTCTCTATATACTTCGATAAGTTAGAGGTGCTCTCTTTCATGGTCTTCACTTTTGTCATTTATCTCCATTGGATTTAAGATCATACTCTAATGTTGACTAGGCTGGAAATCCAACTAATCAATGCTCAACTACTGACTATTGTTTCTTTCTTAGCATATCTCTCATTTCATGGCATAATAAGAAACAAACAGTCATCTGTTGATCTTAAGATTGCTTCATAGTAAAGCCCCTCATTTTCGAAGTTGTCGCATTGGCATTTAGTGGAGATCTGCAGGGATTTACGCATTTTCTTTGCCTTTTTAGAGCCTAGGTGTATATGGACTGCAAGTTTAGCAATAGTCTCCTTTTTGATTAGCTAAGTACATGACGACTTTGTCATCCCCCTCCTTTCTACGCATCATCCTTATTATGGGTCGTAACAACAAGCTTGCATAGGTCCATCCTTGCGAAGCCCATATGACATAAGTACTCAAACCTCTACAAAAAATTCAAAAGTTTATGGGCGAGAAACCAACAAGCATATTGATGTCTACTACACCAACCTCTGACAAGAGATCTTCCCCTGGTCACTCCTCCTTAAGAGGAAGTGGATTCTCAAAATCCATGAAAGTACCTTAAGTTCTCTATTGCATCCCTTCAACAAAGAAAGTAATATGAAACAACTCCTCCATCCATAGGTCTCCTTCGGAGGCATGTTCAAACTCATTATAGGTCTGACATTTAAGCTATACAAACCTAAAAGCTTACCCAAAGTCCAAATTTAATACATATACCTAAACAGTCTGCGGTTGGTTCGATGCTTAAAAGGAAGAAATGAGGCACCAAGAGTGAGGGTAGAGCTGACTCCATGACATACACGTCCCTTTTAGAATTTGGTGATAAATATGGTTCGACAGGAGTCTCGTTCCACACTTGGAAATCCTCTGAAATGAAAAAGGATGCCCACCGTCCACATATAGATGAATGAGGAAATTTGTGATTACCCACCCCAGTTTTACCTACATAGCTCTCAACCTCGAACCTTGTTGTCATTTCAAGAACTCTCCCAAGTTAGAATGGAAACTTTGGTAAGTTTTCAGAGGATCTCCAGGCATAATCATAAGGCCCTTTGTTGGAAGTTAGGAGCCCATCGTAGGCTTCCTGACAACCCATCAATTGGTATCGGACAGACCCACAGCCTGAGTTCCTTCTGACTAGCATCACCTCCTGCTACAAGTAATTTCCCTTATTATGTGGCCACCCAGATATATACAAATTTGGGAGTTGTTTGAAACTCAAGATCTCCATACAACCTACGTAATAAAGGAAAACCTATGGAGGGAGTAAAGTGAGGAAAAACAACGCGAATCTATTTTCCTTCTAGTTTTCTCTCCTGAAAATTAGTTTTAGTATCATAGTGACGATGTCAGAACATCTTCTGATGCGCTATTTCACATTAATGCTCGCCAAGTCAATAAGCAATTCGCCCGATGAATACTACAGGTCTGCGCATACATCACTACCCATTGCTAGACTTATCACAGCTCATATTAAAGTCTATAAATCGATTTATACTTGTGAATTCTTGACTTTAAGCTAAATTTGTAGATCTTGATATCCACATAATACCAAACTGTTATTTCGAACCGTACAATCAATAAAAATCATTAGGCTTCGCAATTTTGATGTTTAACTCTCCAAGAAACCCTGTGATTGCATTTTTCTGCCAGGCCTTAAAACTCCTGCAAGTAGTAATCAATGTCAAGCTAGTTAAGCAACAATAAGAAGTGCTAAAACTTATTTCCAGGTGTTAGAACAAAGGTAAAGAATGTACGAGATTACTCACTCATTTTCTCTAATAGGAACTAGTAGAAGTTAAGCTTGTATTTGGTCTAAACTTTAAAAGCTAAAACAAAGATGAGTAAAATTCTCAAATGCTGATCATAAGCCTAAGGTAGCTCCACATATAACTTCATTGATCATGTCACTACTCCTATGGAGTTTCTAAAAGGGATATTGCCATTTAACTTACTTGTGATCAAGATGAGCCAAAATTTCTGCACCAGGGAATGCTATTCTAGTAGCCTCATATGCAGCTTTAATCGCCTCTCTCCATGTCCCAGCTATATCTTTTGCATTTGGTTTCTGACTTGGATCTTCCATGGGTAAGGAGTACCCTGAAAGTAGGTGTCCTACCCATACACCATCTTTCCTATACGTATAGTAAAACAGTTCACAATGCAGTTAGAAGAAGCTGTATGACTCCTAAGAATTTCTTAATCAGGAATAAGAAAACAAGGTTGATGCATATCGTTCCTTCATTGTAGACCTACAAATTCTTAACAAATGACGCTCTGCAAAATAAAGCTCAGAAAAGAAGGAATGAGAAACTGAAGACACATGGTGAAGTGCCAACTCAATTTTCTCAATGAACTGAATGAGGAGAATGCGATATGTTCAAGACAAAGTTCGATTTAAAAGAATTCAAAATATACATATCAAGAGAAATATTGCAGTTGTGTTCAGACTTCAAAGAAATGAGGTTTCACTCAAGCAGACCAAATTTTAGCATATCAACACTGCAGAGTAGGGAAAGAAACTGCAAAATTTTGCAAGTTGAGATTCAAAATTTAACTAGCAATTTCAAGATACTTAAATTCGAAAGAAGCCAAAAGATCATAATAACTTACACAACTATATCCATGTGCCGAGGTGCATAATGTCCACCACCTATGCCAAAAAGGACTTTTTTCTTGTCGTTTTCACTAAATTCCAGCAAATGACAAATCAAGGTTATGATAGCATTATAAGGAAACTGAGGGTTCTGATAGACTGATGTCCAAAATCAGACAATACATCTGCTGGTAACTATTTGCATCAATATCAGTTTATGCACACTGCTGATGAATACATTCACAAGGAGAAGGAGAAGAGAGGAGGAGAGAAGGTCTGGCAGTTGAACGTGCACTGTAAACTCACAGCATCTATATTTATCATGTCAAAATGCAAAAGCATATCATAGAATTTTTGATAAGACAATGTCTTGGTCTACCAACACTTGGCATAAGATAACAAAATATAGTTTTTTTTTGGTAATTTAACAAAATATAGTTTCAAGAGTCAAGACTATAAAATTAAACAAGAAAGATTTATTAGTTAGGTTCTCAAATACATTGCATTACCTGCTCCAATTTCCTACAGCAGCACCACCTCCAAGCCCAAGTCCTTCCCAAACTAACTTCAATCACAAAGAAACCAATTAATAGATAAGAGCTTCACATCTTGCAACCTAATAGCACCATTCAAATGATTTCGACATGTAATATAATTGCATTGCAAGACAGCATTATTAATTTTTTATGAAAAGAAATTTAGTGTTTCTAATTGAAAAACATACGCATGTAAAACTTGATTGCATAAGAAAGACATTCAGGATATGTGAATTGCCACAATGACATCTAATGAGTTATTCATGAATTAATAAATTAGAATGAAAGGAAAACAAAAGATGTAACAGTACTTCTTCCAATAAACCTGATGATAATCCAAATCAAAGCAATAGGAACATAATTCGTAATTGTTTACTCAACTTGAGCAATGACTTGAGCAGCATCCTGTCTCTTCCAGTACTCTTCCGTGCTACCTAGATCCACCCAAAAGAAAACAACAAAATGTAGAACCAATTGATTAGTTTGCAGAACTTTACAGAAGATCATTTTTTTTCATAGTAGACATATTGTTGGGTTTCCTTTTTCCTTTCTTAGTTTGTGGATTTTATCCTTGGTGAATCAACCGGCATAGTTTCATTATAAAACATCAACAAGTATATAACCATGCAAGCAATTAGCCAAAATCCAAACTGAATATCCCACAAGTTATAGGATCTTCATAACTACAGAAATGCTATGCAAATGCAACATCTAACTTTTTCAAAACGAGGAGTAATGAAAATGGGACAGCACTTACCAATTTCTATGAACATGGTTGGCTTGCAGGTCACTGGTCCATGATGAGTGGCCTCCAAGGTTATCTACAAAGACAAATCACATGGAGCATGTGAAAGGGTGTCTGCGTGTTCAGTTTTATAATTCAATCCTTAGATTATAAGAAGCAAGACCTCAAATTCGGGAACTAAATTGTGGGATTGAGCAATCGTCTTCAAAAGCCTGAGCCACGGCCCCATCCTGGGATCAGGTGGCGCTGCCCATCCTGGCTTGCCGCCCTGTGGCGGAACATCCTCTCCCCGTAAATGAGGAACCCCTACGTTCAGACCAAACCACATACATATGATTAAAACATCGAAAGCAGAAGTAGCTCTCCATCTACTAGAACTTGGATCCTAATATGTGCATGCGGCAAGCAACTTATGTGAATATTTATGCTTTCCGGTGGTGAAATAAACAAATAAATAACTAACAACAACACCACTCAATTCAACAAAAGAAGTACCGATTGGATGAATGGTAAGAGCTGGACGATTCGAGACGGCGGTATGCTTGCTGAAGAAGATGACCTCCTCCACCGCCTCACCGGTGGCCTCCTCCCAACGGAGGTCCAAGTCGTCTTCTTCAACAATGCTCTTGTCGTGTTGCAATAGCCTTACTTGTTGGTTTCTGTAGCTTCTCATTTCCTACAGTAATAACAAAAGTTCATCTCGATTTAGGATCACATATAACCCATGCAAGTTTCAGATACAATTGGAACAACCAAAGTTGGAGGCTGACCGGAAGGGATTGCCCATCGAGGATCCAACCGGGCATGGCCAAAATCGAGGATGCGGGGTTGATGGAGGCGGGATCGCTAGTGGTGGCCACCAATAACGTCACCATTGTTTCTTCTCTCAATCTCTGCCTCCTTTGTGTGTCTCTTTATTTCTAGTTACGTGAACAACCACATCAACTGATAGGTGTCTGAATAAAAAAGGTCTGGTCTTTAGCCATGAAAAGTGAAAACACAAATAAAAAACAACGGGCTTTCCTTTCAGACTTGTACAATCTAAATCCTACTGTATTTGACTCTTTCATCTGGGAAAGACACCAACTAAAACACAAATAAAAAACAACGGGCTTTCCTTTCAGACTTGTAAAATCTAAATCCTACTGTATTTGACTCTTCCATCTGGGAAAGACACCAACTTTCTACGAGATGGCAATTGGCACATGTTACTTTTAAGTTGATATCTAACGCCAGACCACTCTAGCTCTGTCGTTTTAAACCCATATCTTGGAAGTCCACGAAAAGGTCGAAAGCCCAAATACCAACTCCAATTTCCAAATGGGCGTACGACTCTGACGATAACAGAGAAGGTGCCGAATAGGAAGACAGGGATTTGAGCACCCTTTACAAGTAAAATTTTTAATGGAATATAATAAGATGAAATAGTTTATAATAAAATATAATATTAATAAATATAATATTAAAATGTTGTTGTTTGAAATTGAAAGAAGGGTTTATGACAACCCTATTTGTGCTTTTGATATCAGTTTTAGAGAGAGAAAGTCCTCGAAAGCTAAAAGTTGACGGTTTTTTCTCGCTTCGTCTATAGTGTTAGTTGTTAGCTTCCGAGTGTGCCCGCCAGTGAGCGATGCCGGAGTATGGAATCCCTCGATCACGAGGGTCACCTGGCCAAGAAGGGCAGGACGCGTAAGAGGGATGAGGACCCTTCCCACCCTAAGGTGTCTTACACCGAGGCCGTCATAGGGGCCACCACAGAGGCCTCTGCAGCTGCACAAGCTAGCTGGCCAGAGGAGACTCCAGTCGAAGTTGAAGCTGGAGACATCACGCCGATTGCAGATGATCGAGGGGCGGCCTTCTCCTTTCACAGAACCTGAAAATCAAGCTCGATAAACAATGGGAGCTTGCTGTGGTTGTGAAGCTGTTGGGTCGAAGAGTCGGCTACAATGTCCTCACTATCCGTTTGTGAAACCTTTGAAAACTGCGCGGCCCTATGAAAATCGTGGACCTCGACCATGATTTTTTTCTGGTTAAATTCCAGGAGGCAGGCGACTCTCTTCACGTACTTACTGCTGGTCCTTGGGTGATCTTTGGGCAAGTGCTAGCCATCTAGCGATGGCTTCCTTCGTTCCGTCCTTCTCAGGCCACGATCAACTGTGCAGTTGTTTGGATACGAATTTCCAATCTACCGATCGCCCGCTACCACCTGACGATACTTACAGAGCTGGGAAACCTTGTGGGCACCACAGTGCGAATTGATGAAGCTACCTTGCAAGCTCAACGCGGGAGGTTTGCTCGCCTAGCTGTGGATGTTGATCTCACCACTCCACTGAAACCCAACGTCGACCTCGATGGTGAAACCTTGCTGATAACCTATGAGGGTCTTCCTCAAGTTTTCTACACGTGCGGTATCGTGGGTCATTCTCCTCTCGCCTGTCCACGAAAACCAGCAGTGTCCAGGATCGCTCCACCGTCGGTAGCTAGTGCTGGCACAGGAGGATCCGTAGCTAGGGAGACGTTGGAGGAGCCTCGGGAGTATCCTGGTGAAGGGATTGGCAACGGCTACGGGCCGTGGACCAACGTGCCAAAGAGACGAACGAGACCTGTGAAAGGACCGATACAGCCAAAGGTCAGTGTTTTACGCGGGGATCCTTCAGTTGGTGGCTCGAGATATGCTGCAATAATTAGCATGGCCACTGTTGAGGAAGAGACCTCTGGGTCCACTGAACAGCCAAGGCAAGAGGCTTCAGTTGTTTTTGGATAAAGGATCTATCCACTTTAGGTGGAACCGGTATGCCTCCGAAATTTACAGGGGCGTTGACTCCAGCTGACAAATCACGGCGGGCCAAGCCGGGACCTAAAGGCAAAACTATTTTGGACCCCCAGCAGACAAGGGAGACCAGGGGCCACCCTAGCGGGAGTCAGGAGCCAGCTTCCGACAAGCCTCAACCCATCCACCTTACCCCTACGACCATGGATAGGAACCTAGCTGTCGAAATCCCGACCCATATTGAAATGATCTGTGACCCACAACTCATCGTGGACCCACTCCAGGAGTCCGAGGAGGGGCCTCTACGTATGGAGGGGGTGGAGGAACCCGGGGACGACGCTAGCCTACTTGCACTACCCCCCTCGGAACCTCCTGATATCGCGATGGATTCGCGGGAACCGGGGAGCACACCGAGCCCTAGCCCGGCTACTGCCTTACCCCGACCATTCCCGCGGGGAAGCACCGAACGAAACAAGTTGGGAGCCCGGGCGTGGCTCCGATGTAGGGTACCTTTTCTTTCTCTTTATTCCTATGTCAATTTCATTCTGAAATTGTCAAGGAGCAGGAGGGATTACGTTTCAGACCCTACTTCGTAATTACATCAGTAGTTTCAAACCGGACATTTTGGCTTTACTGGAACCCCGGATTAGTGGCTTACGGGCCGCGACTGTTATTCTTTCTTTCGGTTTTGATTTTTCTTTTAGAATAGAAGCTGAAGGGTTTTCCGGTGGTATTTGGCTCCTTTGGAAGAAGACCTTCGATATCTCGGTAGTTATTGCTCACCGATAGTTTCTTCATACTACCGTCACTTATGAGTCTCAGTCTTTTGCCCTTACAGTTGTTTATGCCAATCTACAAGTGTCGTCGCACGCCGGACTCTGGCCCCTGTTAACGTGGGTTGGAAACTTTACTACAAGGCCTTGGATTGAAGGGGGCGATTTCAACGCTAAGCTGGAGATTTTGGACAAAAGGGGTGGCACTCCCTCGGCTCCGGTGGTGAGTGGACGATTTAGGGATTGGGTGCATAGGTGTGGCCTCCACGATCTCGGTTTCAGTGGCTCCAGATTTACTTGGAGGAGAGGATCTGTCCAAGCTCGTCTCGATCGAGTGCTCGGGTCTTCTGACTGGCTTCAGCAGTACCCCAATACCGTAAATCAGCATCTACCCTTCATCGGCTCTAACCACCGGCCTATGATTCTTCATTTCCTTACGCCCCCGCAGCGTTCCCGCGGAACGCCGCCCTTTCATTTCTTGAATGCTTGGCTCACTCATTCCGGGTTTCATGCGGTGGTTGATGAGTTTTGGCCCACTTCTGAGGAAACGATGAGTCGTTCGTTAGCCCTGTTCTCCCAGTACCTACTGAACTAGAACAAGCAAGTGTTTAGGAACATCTTCTACCGATAAAAGAAGCTGTTAGCCAGGGTGGGAGGTATCCGACGAGCCCTGACGACCGCAAATAGGGACTCCCTGCTGGACCTGGAGGACAGGCTAAGTCGGGAGTTATTACAAGTTCTATGCGAAGAGGAGCTTTTTTGGCATCAAAAAGCCAGGTGTGACTAGCTTTCTAAGGGCGACCGTAACACCAAGTATTACCATACTGTCACCCTGGCCAAACGTAAGAAATTGCACATTGGGCGCCTCACTGACTCTACTGGGCACCTTGTTTCTGACCCCGACCAGCTGTGCAGTCTTGTCTATAACTATTTTGTCCACTTTTACGCCGTGGGAGACGGGCCGTCCTCGTAGTTTCCGATATCCGGTGCCTTCCCGCACCTACTAGAGGCGCAGGTCCAGGAACTTTCTCTTCCTATCCAGGCGAGTGAAGTCTGGGGTGCGGTTTTCATCATGAATCCTAACAAAGCCCCCGAAATTGATGGGTTCAATGCCGTTTTTTATCAGAACCAGTGGGAGAAGGTAGGGTCGTCTGTGGTGGAATTCATTCAGAAAGTTTTCCGGATGGAACGTTGAAGCCCGAATTAAATCAAACACTACTGGTTCTTATCCCTAAAACCCCTTCGCCGATTCAGGTCTCTCAGTTTCGGCCGATCAGCCTGTGCACTGTGTTGTATAAGATTATCGCTAAAGTCATTGTGAACCACCTGAAAGCTCACATGGACCACTTAACGGCGACGAATCAATGTAGCTTCATTTCGGGCCGACATATCACTGATAATATTATTATTTCCCAGGATGTTATCCACTCGATGCGGAAGAAGACCGATAGAACTGGCTACATGGCCTTGAAAGTGGATCTGTAAAAAGCGTATGATCGTCTGTGCTGGCAGTTTATTCAGGAGACTCTGATGGAGATTGGCCTTCCAGATAACTTCCTCTGGGTCATTATGCAGTGTGTTACGATGACCTCTCTGCACGTTGTCTAGCAAGGCACTGTCTCTGAATCTTTCCGGCCTTCACGCGGTATCTGACAAGGAGACCCCCTTTCGCCTTATCTTTTTGTTCTCTGTATGGAGCGATTAGGTCATCTTATTTTGGCAGAGGTGGACAGCGGGATGTGGAAACCGATCAAGCTGAGTCATACGGGCCCCCCAATTTCCCACCTGTTCTTTGCCGATGATCTCGTGCTTTTCGCCGAAGCGGACGAGCAGCAGATGCAGGTTATAGCGAGAACCTTGGAGACATTCTGTAGCGCTTCCGGGCAGAAAGTTAGTATGGCCAAAACTCGGTTTTTTTTCTCTAAGAACGTCTCGAGTGAAACAGCACGACGCCTCAGCCAAGGGCTTCAGGTTAGCAGAACGTCTAATCTGGGCAGGTATTTAGGGGTCCCCTTGTTGGATCCCGAACTGGAACCCAACTCTTAACAAAACGAATCATGACTTAACTAACATCGCTTCATTTTTTTTACACGTCATTCAAAGTAATTTCAATTTGAAATTTGA
>JAOSBM010000003.1:17458760-17470243 GCA_027568955.1 Erythroxylum tenue
ATGCCACCCTTGCAGGGCACGGACTCAGATATCACCAATGATGTCGGGTTCGGGTCACGCGGGAGTGGGGTGTTACAGAATAAATATTCCTACCATTTTTTTTGCAAAAGTATTAGTTCACTCGCAAATTATTCTTTTATTTATTGAACTTGTAGTTCTTGTTTTGTTTTTATCCGTAGAATTTATCATATACGTATAAAATAAAATTTTCTTTAAATAATTTTGTCACCAAACTATAACCAACTAATTAATTGTAGGGCACAAACTAATATGAAGATATTATCATGTTAATTTATTAAAATAAAAAATAATTAATTTTGCCTATAGAATATTATTTTATAATGCACAAAGTCAAATATTAATTTGTAAATATTTAAATGTAAATTCATTTTTAATCATCTTCTTGAATTTTCAAATATTGAATGCTGAAGAAATTAAAATGCATCAACTTATAGAAAAACAACCAGAGAATTTCATGCTAAATTCACCATTTTGTGTTCGTGGGGATCAAAAGCCTCAGAATGGGAAAAAAGCATTATTTGTCAAGCTTAGAAATGAGAAATTGCAATTCTCAGTTCGCACACCTCAAAATGCCATTGGCTTCGAGGGACATTCAAATATTATTACAAAAATAGATAATGAAGAAAAAGGAGAATTTATAATAAACGACACATGTATCGTGTCGTGCGTGACTGTCATGCTGTATTCAGTATTCACATGTTTATCTGCCACGTCTCACGTGCACCTTTCGAAGTTCCCAAGTAACATATAAATCAATTAAAAAAAAACCTAATATTGAGTCCAAACCGGTTTGACGCTAGTGATTAGTCCCTCCAATTGGATTTAGCTTTAACTATAGTTAGCTTCTAGCTAATTGCAGAATATCTTGGTTGCAATGGTCGCTGAAGTTATGCTTTGGAAAAATTTTGTTTTAGAGATATTAGTGGGGTTTTATCTATATCCTAGATCTAGATCTAGATCTAGATAGGAATTGTGCATGTTAAACTTATTTTTTCAGGTAAAATATGATGTTTTTTTTTTGGTTGCTGCTTATGCTCAACAGTTAACTACTAACTAATTAGTTGAGTACTCGTCTCAATAAATTACATGGGGGGAAAGTTGAGGAGCAATCGCAGTGCTGAGACAACCGAGGTACTTATGCTTTGTGACTTTCTATAGGGGTGGGGGCTCCTCCTTCGCACATGGCTAACCTCGGCAGTTCTTTCGTTACGTATACCACCTCCACAACCCACTTTGCTTATGGACGACATTCCGGCCTCCATGGCCATGGGACAAGAAGAACAACAATAAAGTGCTTTTGAAGTTTTGTTGAAATGCCCTCGACCTCGTAATACTAAGAATCACTTCTAGTTCTAGCCTAATCTAACAACTTGCTTTCAACTTTTAGTTTTCGGCGCCAGGACAAATTTGGCATCGTAATATTAATTATAATTAGAATTTAACTGCATTTTTTTGTAACAGCTTAATGCTCTGTAATAACTACCAAATATCCCAGTGCACTAAAGTCTTTAATACATATATATTAAACAGTCAACAGATTTTTATATTTACTTTCATTGTTTAAACGAATCACATGTTTTGGGAATCAATATTGAATTGACAAATACATTTCAGAAATAAAAAACTGCATTAGGTAATTTAGTTTAACAAATTTATAAGGGCATTCTCCTAGAAGAGCAATAATAAATTATTAAAAGCTACCATCATATCTTCTAGTATGATTATAATCTTTTGTTCCCGTCAACATAATATCATCTAATGACAACCTTTTACATGGACAGATGCACATTTCTCCAACCAGAGCTGGTTTTTTTTTAATTTTTATAACAACTTTTATTAAATAACAGTTTACTTAAAACACGAATTAATTAACCAACCTCTTACCCATGTCATATTAAGCGTTTTAGAGAAAACGAGAAACGAAACCGGAACGTGGCAAAACAGGGTAACGCCACATCCATCCATCAAGAAGGTCTGGGCCCCCTCCACAAACCTCGGAAGATTCATTCTTCCCTTTCCTGTTTACAAACAACGCCTCCACATTTACTCTTTAACCTCACGCCCAGCTCACCTTAGCTCCTTTTTTCGTAAAGTGCGCCTTGTAGCTCTTTTCCTCCTCCCTTCTCTCTCTCACGCACATTATAGCAACTTTCGCTTCAAACACTGCCTGTCGTTGATTTGGATAGAAACTGATATAGCAAGTACAGAGTGAGAATCAAATTCCAATCTCTAAGGAGAGAAGAAGAGAATTTGTGGGTATATTGTATTTTTTCCTTTTTGGAGTATTGTGTCGGCAGAGGTGTCTGATCTGGGAATTAATATAAAAGGGGCACTCCTTTGATTTTCTTTTCCGTGTTGTTTGAAAATTTCCCAGTTAAAAGTCGAATGTATTGGTATATAAATACAGTCTTGTTTCCCTTTTGCCTCGTGACAGACTAAGAGAGAGTTGCTAAAAGTCTCTTTTTTGCGATTCTACCCTTTGAATTATAGCATGTATATGTGTGCATAGAGAATAGAGTCTCTTGCACGTTTGTGTGTGTTGAGAGAAGCAAGAGTGCTTTTTTATTGGCTCGGCGGTTCTTGATAAGCAATCAAGGAATTTTGCAATGGGTATGTACCCAATTCGTTCTCTGGTTCTTGTTTGTTCGTGATTCGGTCGCTTTTTCATGTGTTGGTTGGTTCATTTCTCTTTCGGATTTTTGGCTTGTGTTAGTCTTGTTACTTTCTGATGTTAGACATTTGGTGATGGGTGGTCATGGGTATCTGGTGAGTTCTGTTTTTCTTGTTTTAGTTTTTCTAGGATTTGGTGTTTAAGATTAAAAATATTTGTGCTAGTTAAGTGGTCTCTGTGATTTAGTTAAGTGTTCTCACTGATTGTAATCAAACTTCTGTCAGCTCAAGCTGCTCTGTTTTTTGTGCTTGATCTCCCCTCTCTCTCTCTCTCTCTCACTCTCACTCTCTGCCTGGTTTTGCTCGGCTTTCAATGGCCTGAAATCCTATGGTTCTTTGACATTTTTCTCAAAGTTCATTCGTCGTGGTCAAGACTCGTATTTTCTTGCGATTCTGGCTGCTTTCTTTATAAAAAGAAAAGAAGAACATGTCATTTAAGATTTTCCTCAATCATTACTGCTTCAGATTTATCTTTGCCCTTTTCGGGTTGTGGAATTGTTTGTTTTCATTAGTGAACTTGCTTCGTGGTTCTATTGTTTACTTATTATCCCAACATGCCACTCTAATGACTTCTATTTCTGCAGAAGTCAGCGCCAGCTATTCCAGCAATATGTATGATGAGTATGAGAAACTCTTTCGCAGGTTGAATCCACCAAGGTATGCAAATTCTTGTCTTCTTCAGTTCCAGCGGAAACTATCTCAAAGATGCAGCTTATCATTGTCATTCATTTCCTTCATTTTTCTTTATTTCTTCAGGGTTGTGATTGATAATGAAGCCTGCAAGAACGCAACTGTAGTTCGGGTACACTGCCCATCTTTCTGCAATCGTTTGTCTCTCCATCTCTTATCCTGTCTATTGGTTTATGATTCTGCGATGCAGGTGGACAGTGCAAATAAGCATGGGATACTTCTTGAAGTTGTACAAGTCCTTACTGATCTTAACCTTATCATAACTAAAGCTTACATATCTTCTGACGGTGGATGGTTCATGGATGGTGAGATTTTACCCAATGATTTCCGATTAGTTTGTCTTTCTGGCCTGAAGAAGCTGATTTTCAACCTTTACCTTTTCTGTTTCCAGTTTTCAATGTTACAGATGGAGATGGAAATAAGATTACTGATGAAACAATTCTCGATTATATTCGACAGGTGAGTTTTGAGTTTTTTTTTATTTATGCTCATAGAAAAAGTTTGTTGTTATTTCTCTAATCTTTCCATCCTTTATGTTGCAAGTCTGATTATTATTTCTTTCTCCAGTCTTTGGGGTCAGAGTCCTGCTTTGCATCTTCTATGAGATCTGTCGGGTTTAAGCCCTCAATGGACCATACTGTAATTGAGTTAACAGGAAGTGATCGACCAGGCCTGCTTTCTGAAGTCAGTGCTGTACTAACTCACCTAAAATGCAATGTAATGAATGCAGAAGTCTGGACACACAATACACGGGCTGCAGCTGTGATGCACGTAACAGATGAGGACACAGGATCTGCAATTACTGATCCAGAGAGACTTTCCACGATTAAGGAACTTCTCTGTACTGTACTTCGGGGTAGTAACCATTCCAGGGGAGCCAAAACGGTGGTATCTCTTGGATTAACTCATACAGATAGAAGACTCCACCAAATGATGTTTGCTGATAGGGATTACGAACGTTTAGATGATGATGTTTTGGATGACAAGCAAAAGCCTGATGTTAGTGTGGTTAATTTGTATGATAAGGACTACTCTGTGGTAACCATAAGGAGTAAAGATAGGTCAAAACTTCTTTTTGATACACTTTGTACTTTGACAGACATGGATTATGTTGTTTTTCATGCTAACGTTGATGCTGAGGCCCCAGAGGCTTATCAGGTATTTTCAGTCCACCTGTTTGGTTTTGCACAAATCCATTTGGAGACGAGTATTATCAGTTTAAAACTTACTGAAGGATTCGTTGATGCTATTGTAGGAATATTACATCAGGCATATTGATGGATCCCCCGTGAACTCAGATGCAGAGAAACAACGGGTGATACAATGCCTTGAAGCAGCGATCGAGAGAAGGGTATCTGAGGTGAGTGAATCAGTTAAAACTTGTGATTCCCTCTCTTTACTTTGGTAATTTTAACAAAATTGGAGATTATTGTGTAATCTTAGTTGCTCATCCTTTTAAAAGTGGTTATAAGGCTGTAGTTAGTTTTAGATATCAATATAAAAAGGTTAGTTTTGAAATACCACATTGGCATATTTGAGACACAATGGCTTGCTCAACTGCCCCGTATGTTGGGTCTAATGCTATGTTACGTTATGCATTGTTTGTTTGATCAAGGCTGTTGCATGGTTCTTGTAGTAGTAACTATATAAGAGTGGAGGGGAGGCATGCTTTTGTTACAAGAGTTCTTGTTATCAACACAAGGCAGTGTCAATAGCTTGTTCTAGTTATCTAATACGAAGCCTTTTGTATGCTCGCTGTTCCCTGTTCTGTGCTTTAAGCATTACGTAGGTGATTAATCTTTTCTGTCAAATTCAGGGTTTGAAGCTCGAGCTACGCACGACTGATAGGGTAGGCTTGTTATCTGATGTTACACGCATCTTCAGAGAGAACAGTCTTTCTGTCAAAAGAGCAGAAGTGAGAACCAGAGCAGGCAAGGCTCTGCACACATTTTATGTTCGTGATGCATCAGGGTACCATGTTGATTCAGAAACCATAGATTCCATCCGAAAAGTTATTGGCCGGACAATTCTTAAGGTTAAAAACACTCCTCCTGACGGTTCCAAAGCAGTACCTCAGGATTCACCGACTAGGTTTCTCTTTGGTGGCCTCTTCAAGTGCAGGTCTTTTGTCAACTTCGGATTGGTTCGGTCACGTTCATGAATAGTGTTCTAGCTCGCGTGCCATTTACATTAACAACCTCCTTTAAAAGCCACAAACTTTCGTAATACTTTCCCTCCCTGATAGCTTAGTTGTGCCTTGGAACAAAACCATTGCTCAATGACAGTTACAGCATGCTATAGATCAGCTAAAATTGCTTGTAAATTCCCCAGTTTCCCCTTCTTTAAGGTTGATTTGTTACTGTGGATCCAATCTCGTGTTGTAGCCACCAAATGACCAAAATTTAACTTGTACATAATTAATTAATGCCTTGAATTGACTCTTTTTGATCTATGCTTCCATTTGACTTTCCTCGTGTCAATTTGACGACTAGTTTTGCCCTGTGAATTTGTATGAAGTCTTAATGTTGAATATGAAGCCTTGCCTGGGCGGCCGGTTAATGCATTTGGTCTTTTGACTGAAAATTTTACGATGGGTCGAATAATTAGATAGGGTGTCAATTAGGAAACGTACAGAAGCTCTTTGGAAGGATTGTAGCTGTGCAGACAGGAGGATGTAATGGTAAAAGACTTATCTTCTTTATTGGTGGAAAAAGCTCCAAATCTGAAGGCCAAGCTACCAATCTCTAATCGGAGATAGGTTTGGTATGTGAAGTCCCGTGCCGTGCAGTTTAGTTGACCAAGTTACTGTTTCTACGTTGAATAGTTCCTCTGCTTTTTCTTTTTTCTTCTATCTATATATTTTTGGCTATTGTCTACGACTACGTTGCTCCTGAATCATAGGCATATGGATATTCTATGCAGGGAATCACGCTTCCTTTTTTGCATTTCTATAGTCCACTCTATCCTAAGTTCTTGTCCTATTCAGATCCTTTTTCGACCAAGGAGAAGAGTTGTAAAAGCAAACAAGGCAACAAAATATTATAGGTGAAAAAGGAAAATATGCGTGCCCTTTTCTTGAATAGTACTCCCAAGTTCTCATCTTTTATGTCCATGGCTACGACTTCTTCGTTGGTGTGTCAGTGCCACACTAATGGCCTTGTGCGATTGAGGTGGTGTCAATATAATTTATGTGAATCCTAGGAGTAGCCACATAACTTGATCCATCTAGCTTAAACAAAATCTATGGTCAAGTTCTTGTTATAGTGAATAAACAGTGTTTTAAAGAATAGGATGGAATTAAATACAACGTGGTGATGCATTGAACAAGCTACTGTTCTACACCAAAAAGAGGTTTGCCTTGCAGCCTGTGTGAATATAAGGTAGAGTCTAAGTGTGGACAAATCTTCTTAACACCGACTCCGATCTGCTAGAAAAGCAACGGGACTTTTTTCTTTCTAGTACCAACCATAATAATTATGGAAAATTTCTTTTGTGAATCAGGCCGGGCAATGGCTAATAAGAATCGATTCGTTCGCGATACTTACTTGAGGATTACTTTTGCTTAATTTGTCTTATTTTAACGTCCTTTGTGATAGAATTTGCTAAAGTTAACGTGCTTGGGCCTTGGAACATGTCAGGTGATGCCCAAGCATTGATTCCTGAATCTAATATGCTCTCCTCAGTCCTCACGTGAAAGCCAGAGGCTTGCCTAGAGTTAGAGATAAGCTCAACAAAAATACTAATATTCTATTACTCAATATAATAGCATTTTAAATTGTTATGCCTTCTTCAACCCACCAAAACATTATCCATTCAAAGGAATAGGTTACCTAAATGGAGAGTTCCAGTACAGGAAGGTCTTGAGCTCCACGTCCACTGCAGATTATACCCAACGACAGTCCATCCTAGTTTCTGTGAATAAGTTGCCTTGAAAGGAAATTGAATCTTTAACATAATGTAAGATACTTGGGTTGATGTTAATTGAATTGAAGCCATTTGCTTGCCGGAACATTGAAATGAGCCATATCGTCAACTTAAGCCCGGCCAATCCAAAGGCCCTAGGCCTAGGTAGTTTCAGTTGTTAGCTAGATTTTCCGAAACAATTACATTATTAAGTGACCGCAACCTTCAATCATACAGCCTTATTAGTCCTAATTGAAATTAAAATCTGAAGGACGCTATAGAAATCATTTTTTGTAATTTAATTTTCCATTTTGTCAATTCATATTTTCTATAGGAAAATTAGAGAAAAAGAAAACTATGCTCAGTATGGTTAAAATTAATATATATGAACAATGTAATACATGTTAAAACAATAAATAATATTAAATTTTCAATATTGAGATCATACAACAGCAGATTTGGGAAACATTTTTTTGGTCATTTGAATGTAATGTGTTTTCAACAAAATATTTTCCAAATGAGAAGCAAACTAAGATTAGATCAAAACAAAATCGAAAAGCATCTTCTAGTGATCAAAATAGAAAGTGTTTGCAATTAATGAATTTTACGAATATCTTTTAATGCACTGAGGGGTTGAAAAAAGGATAACAAGTTTCCAAATGTTTTCCTTTTTAGTTTTACATTTTTTAAAAAAATATATTTTGAAAAAGATAAAAAATATTTTCAATATATTTGGAAGATGATACAGTTTTCTTCTCTTCACTCAGCATAATTCATTTCACACAAGGGAACATGTGGTGCATGAATGGAGGAAGAGTGGCTCTCTTTTAAGGGGCGGGTGGTGTACGAATGGAGGGAAACTGAGTCTCTTGTTGATCAGTTACTGTTGCTTGCATTTCTATAATTTATTGTTTGCTTGTTTGACTTAGTCAGATTTTTGTTATTTATGCTGTAGTGATATCGGGAACCACTTGCTGGGTTGCTTGATTTTAAGAGAAGTTTATTTCTTATTCTGTTGAGTCTGGTCTCGATAAAAGGCCACTTTGAATTAAATAAAGGGGAGGTTTTACAGACAATTCCTCTCTTATCCCATCTGTTTCACTTTCTATTATCTCTATTCTCTGTTCTGCCGTACAAACTCTGAGATTCTCTCCCAAAAGGAAAAATTCTACTAACAGTGGTATCAGAGTCAGGTTCCGATGGAAACCTGCAATCAAACAAATGCTGAGTTTCGCAGTCACATGCTCGAAACTGTTCAAAAACATGAGTCAACCTTCGCAGAAATACACTAAAGTCTACAAACTATCCTGACTAAGTTACAGGCCATGGAAGCCACACAAACCCTCCACCAAAACACCCTCATCAGGTTAGAATCCATACAGCTACAACCACATGTAACACCCTATTCCCATCTGACATATACACATGCGTCTATCGAATACATGTGTACATGCCTGACAGAAATGACATGTTAACTATCTCACCTTCAGTATACATAACATGGCATCATAAATTAAACCATCAATCACACATTCTCTAAAGCCCAAAATGTTATCATGTTACACCAAAAACCATAAGTTACATTATATCATATAATACAATATCATCCTATCATCCACGTTCTACAACATTAGCTTATGAGCATAAACAACTCAGTACACACCGAATACTATAAACATGAAACAAACAACTATGTCCTCAATTTCAGCTGACCAACCTTTGAGCCATATCTGGTTGTAGCACTTGCACAAAATATGCTTCTACGAAGTCTTAGAAGCTAGGTTGTCTCACTCTCGAACCTGAAAAACAACGGTGTAATTTTGATGAGTTTTGCGAACTCAGCAGAGTAACCATCCTTGATGGTTCACTCATGTCATAAATCAAGATCAATTATAGCATGTAATTATATAGTTCAATTCCACTTGACAAGTATCAAATACTATCACAGATAAATCATTTCTCAGTTAAACAGTTCAATCAAATAACAACATTCACACAGCTTTGCAAATCATTCAATGAATTCAAATTATATGCGGATGCTACATGTATGAGACTCACATTCATTTTTATATTGTTGTGACTGTGTGCTTTTACAGTATCCCAAATTATCGGGCTCAGTAAAAACAATAAGCCATAGGCTTTAATCATATATGTGAGAGCTTAAAGCTCCTTTCAGTAACAGTCTCAGTCTCGGTAGCATCATCAGTCACAACTCCTTTATATTACTTGCATTGGAATGAAATGCAAATTCAGTAATCAAATTCAATCATTTTTATTTGTAAGTATTATGAAAATTCAACAGTCACAATATCAATCATAATAACAGTAGTCATCGGACTAAATTCGGCATTCGACCTTTCAGTTGAGAATCAGAAAATCATTTAGGCAGTCACATTCACATTCAAGCAGCACTTCCAATACATACACATATCACAATATTCCACAATTATGTATTCATTAATGCACATTTATGTATACTGAATATGTACAATACATGTTCATGACAATTCCTGGTTTCTAATCATTAATCTTATCACAATAATCATTTGGATATCCACTTTCAATTGATTAACTCAGATTTGTCTAAAGATACACTTTCTGGTCCATTTTGCACAATTATTTTCATTAGGAAAGTGAAGGAATTTGGTAACACTTCCTTCTAACAAATTATTCTACTATGTCTTAAGTCTCTATTGATACTAATATCATTTAATTTGGTATTATTCTATGAGTTATGTTCAAAATATCACAGACTGTGTACATTTGAAATTTTGGCTAATGCATGATCATGCATTCAAGTTGTTCACCTCATATCTCTCAATTCCAATATCCAAAATTACAAACTTTATACCAATTGAAAGCTAAGTGAATAAGATATAAGTTTTGTGAAGACACCTTTGTCTGATTCAGCCTATATCAATATAGTTTATTCAATAACAACAGGACATGATTTCTATCCCTGGTAGTGCTACTGCTTAAGCCAAGACTCACTTTCAAGCTAAATTTCAAGACCATTAAGGACAAAATTAAAATTCAATTTCTTCTTAACATTTGTAGCCAAATGTCTCTAGTTCAATTTAAATGAAGAATCATTTTATTTGGAAATCTACATATCAAAATATAGCCAAAATACCGAAGCATGTTCAGTAAAAAACATTCCAGTTATCAAATTCCAGCACACCTCAACATTTTCATCCTAGCACCCCCTTTTGGGATAACTTTGCATGATCATTATGACAAGGGAAATAGTGTATTTCAGCAACACTTTCTTCTAGACAATTGTTCCACTATGTTTCCAGTTTCTAATAACACCAAAATCATACAATTTGATTTAGTATACTGAAAGTGATACCCAAAATAGTTCCAACTGTTTTTAAACTGTAACAGAATTCCTAACTCTACTTCCAGCTAGATTTTGAAATGGTTAGAGATAGAATTAACATTCAAATTCTTCAGGAAAGTTGTAGACATGTCTCTAATTTATTCTGAATCAAGAATCAACGTATTTGGAAATCTACAGTTCAAGATATAATAAAAATACCAAAGTCTATTCAATGAAATTTCTCCAGTTCATAACATTCCAGCATACATCTTCACCAATATCTCATATATGTCATTCCAATTTAGGCATCATTCTCATACTACTAAACATATCATAAAGATCAGATTGCTACCTACTTCAGCTCAGCTCAACACTTCCAATTTCACCTCAACACTTCAGATTAACTAAGCCTCCATTCATGCATGATTCATCACGTGGACAACTGGTTCTTAGCTCTTTTGTGAAGGATAGATGTCTAGCTTTAATGTAACAATTAAGCAAGGATTAGATCAAAATGTAGAGAAGGAAACTTGGAGTGAGTTTCGGTGGAGAGTAAGGAAAGAGGTGTAGAAAGATCCAGTAGAAATTTTGCCCCTATGGAATGCTAGATGTCTTCATCCTTCATTGACATATATTGTAACATCCCGCCCCCTAAGTACTGTGAGCCGACTGATCAAGTGAATACCTTCATTGTTTCCCCTACCGAACAGGTCGAGCTTAGTATTGCCGACCTTGTATTATGTTGACTGAGCCCACCGAGAAAACTGAGCTCTAACCTGGAGGTCGACAGCCGACCGACCCATATGTTTCGACCAATTGTTCTTCCTTCTTGTGGCCAAAGTGGCACACTGCTCGGCTAACTCTTATTGTAGACCGA
>JAOSBM010000003.1:17470343-17484320 GCA_027568955.1 Erythroxylum tenue
TCATACATATTTGATACTTTATAAGCCCCTCTCAAAAAACATGGAGCATATATTCTATGGAGCATATATTCCATTAAACAATGTCCGAGCGATCTCCAAACGTGTCCGAACTGTGTCCATTGTGTCAGTGGGTGTCTGACACGGACACGTGTCCGACACGCGGACACGGCTCTATTTTTCCGTGTCCGTGCTACATAGGTTGTGGGTGGTGTGACTTGACTTGTGGAATATGAATTGTGTTTGTAAGGGTGTGTGCTACTGGTGTTAGTGTATGTGGGTTTGGCCTGGTGAGTATGAGTGGACATGGTTGTGCTGGTCTAGTGAGTGCGGCTAGTATTGGCATATATGTGGTTTGATCTAGTGCATGTGGATGGATGTGGTTGTGCTGGTCTGGTGCGTGTGGCTGGTGTTGGAGTGTGTGGTCTGGTATGGTGCATTTGGCTACTGTTAGTGTGTGTGGTCTAGTCTGGTGCATGTAACTAGTGTGGCCTTATGCATATAACTGGTGTCACCTTGTGAGGTCTGGTCTGGTATGTGTGGTCTAGTTAGTTGGGTAATGGGTGGTTAGTTAGGTTTATTATATAGGATTGATTAATTAGAATTGATAGAAGGATTGCTCATTTTTGACTTTTTATTAGATAAATTTTTGTGTGTTTTCTCATTTTTGTTTTATGATTGGATAATTTCAATTAAGAGAATTTAATCAATTGATTAACGCTTAAAAAATTGATCAATCACAGTTGCAAATCACAATCTTTTTCTTTTATTTTCTTTTGCTTTGAAACATTAATAATTAATCATTTATATTACTAATTTTGATTATATGTACTTTGGATTGGATAATGTATTAATAATTAATCATTCTTATTATTAATTACTTATAAATTAATAATTAAATATAAGGTGATTTAATTTTTCTATAATTATATTAAACCTAAATTAACATCATTTTTCATGATTACATTAAATGGTTTCTAAGATTTGCTACGAGTATACTCAATTCATTAGTTCAATAATTAAACGAATCTTCATATTCATGATGTGAAATTGCAAATATTTAAACAAATCTTAATATTCATGTCTTGTAGGTATTGGGAAATATAAATGTAGATTTAAATCATGATTTTTGTTTGATTTAATATTATGAATCTCTTTTTGGGAAAAATTTATTGTTACCATGAAATTATCTACATTAACAACTTTTTGTGATGCTCAGAGATATTTTATTATAGAGTTATCTATTTTATGTCCTTAGATACATAAGTCATTCAATAAATGGTATCTATCTAAGTAGTAAGTCTGTTGACTATTCTAATGTTAGACTGATATAGTTTGGATTTTGGAATTATTCATTTGACTTTTTAATATGTCTATTCCACATTCAAATTGTTTACTTTACATTCTTAATTTAATTTTGATATATTTATTTATTTTATAGATAAATGGAACAAAGTTTAAGTAATCTTAATAATTCAGTCACTTCAAGTTTGAGAAGATTCGATGATCCAGCTTGAGCTCCAACTGGATTGGTTCATAGAATAAAGAATCATACCATTTGTTTGTATTGCAATAAACAAATAAAAGGTGGATAAATCACTAAATTAAAGAAGCATTTGACTGGGATCAAAGGTTGTGAAACCTTGTAAGAAAGTTAATCATGACGTGAAATGACAAATAAAGACTTTACTTAAAGAGTATAAGCATGAGAAAGATAAAAGGCAAAAATTGAACTATGAAATTGGTTGTGAAAATTCTTTTGTTGGTGTTTAGGATGATAGTGAGGATGTTGAAGGTGGTAGTATTCTTACCCAATAAGAAGTAAATGTTGCACCTGATGTTAGAAAAAGAAGAAGACATGTATCTATTTTTTTTTGCACTATGATAACTCCTATAGCTTAGCCTTCAATCCATAGTGCCTTATAATCATGAAAATAGCTAGACGATGATATGATTCATGTATAACATTCAATGCTACCCAATCTTATTTTTATCAGCCTATGGTGGATGCTATTACCTCTTATGGTCCATAAGACAAAGCTCCTTCAATTGATTACTACAAAGGTACACTTTTGAACAACTATGTTTATGAATAAAAATTTATTTGGATAAAAGAAGAATGACTTAGGCTACGTATGAATGTTCAATCATGCGTGATAGTTAGAAAAATAGAAGGAATAAGCCTATGACTATTTTTTGTTTATTCTAAAAATAAAACAATAATTTTGAAGTTTATTGATGTATCTAGCCTTGTTCGGAATATTGATACTATATTTCAGATATTTCATGCAGTTGTTAATGAAGTTGGGTCAAAAAATATTGTTTAGTCTATTACTGACAGTGATTTTGCTTATAAAGTAGCTAGAAGAAGATTGTAAAACAAGTATCATTCTTTTTATTGGACTTTTTGTATAGCACATTGCATTGACTTGATGTTGGAAATATAAGAGATGATGATGTGCAAAAAGCAAAAAAGGTGACCAAGTTCATCTATAATCATACATAGGTCTTGAATTTGATGAGAAAGGATTTCACCAATGGTAGAAATTTGTGTAGTCCTATTATTACAAGATTTGTACTATTGTTTTTACTTATCAACCAATTCCAACAACGGAGTGGCAACTAAGGCTACCGAGATGGGGCTCAAGCTAGGGACTTGCCATTTAAATATCTTAGCATACGAGAGGAAGCTCTCAACTATTGAATGCCAAGCTTTGATGGAATAATTCAATACAAGAATCCATCAATGGACGAATCAGTACTTAAGCTATGGCGGGTGGCTTTAACTCATCCAATCGATTCTCAACAACTTATCTATTTATCAGCTCAACCATCTCTCTTTGCCTAAGAGCATCCTTAAGGAAATCGATCGCAAGCTCTGTCTATTCTTATGGAATAGATTGAGCCCCGGTCGTAACAAAGTTAAAATAAGCTGGACCAAAATCTGCAAACCAAAACGTCAAGGTAGGCTAGGATTGAGTTCCCTGAGACTGATCAGCAAAGTAAGTATGGTGAAAAGTTTGTGGTGGTTCTGTAGCAAACAAGACGATTTATGGGTGAAGTGGATTCATAGAACCTTTATAAAACATAGTAGCATCTGGTTATTAAAAGAACAGCAAGGCGTGTCAGGTACACTCAAGGACATTTTAGAAACAAGAAGTTGGATGCATAATCTGGTTGTCCATAAGATAGGGCATGGTGAAAACTCTCTTTTCTGATATGATAATTGGCACAGCAGAGGTCCCCTCTTTCAAATGGAAGAATTTCAATGTTTACGACAGTTGGTGAGTGCAGAAACTAAGGCCAGTCGATTCATAAGAGATAACTGATGGTTTTGGCCTTTCCACATCAACAGATACTCTAGCTTCATCCTTGATCACATACCAAACTGTCAGCAGAACCAAGATTATCAAATCCAATAGGCAGCTAATAGTTCAGGTCACTTCAGCACCAAGAAATGTGAAGCGCTACTATAGGCAGATCTAAACACGAGAGTTGAATGGAACACACTGATTTGGGATGTTGATATTAAACCTACTCATTCTTTCATACTCTGGCTGTGCATAAACGAGGGACTGCTAACTAAAGACAAGCTAAAGTTTCGGATTAATAATCTCATCGGTAAACTTTGCAATATTGAAATGGAGAATCTGGATGATTTAATAGTTGAATGTTGTTACACTAAAGAGATATGGAGCATAATCCAAGCCAAAATGAGCAAACACTCTTAGGTACATACTTGGAAGGACATTGTAACTTGGTTATGTAATTTCAAAACCATGAACAAAGTGGATTACAAGACCTTGAAGATAACTTGGGCCACTATGGTATACTATATTTGGAAGGAGCAAAATAACTGAATATTCAAACAAGCAAGCAGCTCCTTGGAGACATTATATCTAGAAATCATCCACCAATGTAAGATGGGCTTGATAGCTAGAGGTATCCACACCAACATGTCAACTTGTCTATGACAGTAATGGAATCTTAGTTAAACAACTTTATCTCCTAAATCACTAGGAACTTCACTCATCACGATAGATATTTTGGTTGTATTTCCTTAGTTTTGAGCATCATAGGCTGTGCATAAACTAAAGTTATTATCTTAAAAAAAAGATTTGTACTACTTTCTTATCACTTCAGTGTTTTATTCTGCTAAAGAAGGAAATATTTCCAAATGATAAGTGAGTTATATTTTAGCAAGCTAGGTCTAATGTTGGATTGGAGGTTTATAGAATTATACTTGAAGATCATAAAATTTGGTCCTGATGTCAAATTTCCATATGAGTTTGTTAGCCTTTGGTGAGGTTACTTCTTTTGGGATATAGTGATCAGAAGGCAACAATATGTTATTTTTATGATGTTGTAGAGAGGGCAAATGAAGCAATTGAATTCAATATGAAAAATAAGTCTTATGAAAAATAAGTCTTCTGTGTACATATCTTATCTTGCAGTCATTAACGAAGATGAAAAAGATAACTTTAGTCTTTGTTGTTTACAGTTAGGGAATTTTTGAATTCTTGTGTCTATTTCGACCAAGTTTTATAAAGAAAGCTGAAGTTAATAGGAGAATACTATTAATTATTATAACTATTGTTACTCATGAGATGATGTAAGATTTACTAAACTAAAAAATGAAGATTTATAAAGATGCTTCTAGTAATTTTGGGATGCTCATTGCTATTCGTCAAAGGAGAAACTTAATCTAGATATATATTTTTTCACTTTTGGTACTTGTTAAAAATTAATCATTACTTTATTTTGTTCATAATATTACTTTTTTTGTCTTATAGGTGCTTGGTGGGATTATTTTAGAAGTGGTGTTCTAGAATTGTAAATTTTTGCAATTCAAATTCTAAGTCAATGTATGAGTGCAACAGGATATGAAAGAAACTGGAGCATATTTGAATTCATACATTCTAAGAAAAGTAATAGATTGGAGTATAAAAGATTGAATAACTTGGTCTTTTTTTGATATAATTTAAAGCATCGAAAAGGTATGTTATTTTCATTATTAAGTTGGATATAGTTTATTGTAATTTCTTAATAATTTAATTTATTTGAATTACTAAGAATCTTAATATAACAAGTAGTTTTGAAGATCCAATTTACCTTGACTATATCGATCTTTTGGCAGATTAAGTTTATGAAGAATTGAGTTTGATAAATGAGAGTTACTTGAAAGATAATATTGAATGAAAAGTATTAATATGTCATTTAGTACAATGAATTGTAAGAATGAGGCTCCTCTTAATGATTCAAATTTTATACCAAATGAGAATTGAGGTCAATGCAATTTAAGCGGGCTTTTGATTGAATGAAGTTCCAAATTTTCATTCATCCTCTTTTTTATTTTCACTTATATTTGATGTATTTGTTACATTCTACGTACACAATATTTTTTGTACTGGATCTTGTTTGACTTGATATAGTTAAACTGGGATGAAATTCTTCTTTAGTGACTTATGGTTTTGGGGATTAAGAAATATGTAGACGTGAAACGGTAGCGAGGGATATTCATATCATTGAAATTAACTGGATTGAGGCCTTTTGAGGCCTTTTCATTTAAGAGTTGAATTGAATATTGTAAGATCTCATCTTTTTGTTTATACTAATATGGAGGAAATCAACAATATAGGAACATGGCCTTGTCACTCATGAGGATTATTTGTCATTGAAGATAATCTACCTGGGTATAATCCTAAACCTAATACATTTGATTCAATAATTTAGATGTTATAAAAATTAAGCATCTTCTCTAATAAGTCTTGTTTGGAGATTTACATACCTCAATTTTATAAGGTAAGGTTGGATGAATTGGTATGGAGAAGAACTTTAGTTCTTAAGGATTCTTTTAACTGTTGGTTAGCAGTAAGTTATCTACTAAGAACAAAGGATCTAATTAATGGAGCCTTAGATTAGTTATGTTTGTTATGTCAGCTTTAGCTTGAATCCATTCCCTACTTATTTCTCAAATGCTCCTTCTCCTAAAATCTTTATTCTAGAATTCAAAAGCTCTCAATACTATCTTTCTGGCGAGGGAGTGACATGATGTGATTGATTAGGCTAATAATATGATCTGCTTGATAGGGAAAGACTCCTTCTTCCTAAGAACATCTTTTATATGTTGCATTTAGGCCTTATCGATGGAAAGGAACAACATATTCCATAATGGAGTAAGCCTGGAGAAATACTTTTTATATAGAAAACTACTTGCTAGGTTAAAGAAGTTTTCATGGTCTCCAAAAATTATAAGAAAGCAAGTAATATGTTATAAACTAGTTAGAGTTTCACTTGATCACTGGATTTATTGTCACTTGATTATATGTAACTAGTTGCTATAGCTTTATTATTTGTGTTGTTAAGGCTATTTCCTCTCTTTGATCCCAATTTAAAATTTAGCTAGTACTTGTGCCTTATTATGTATAACTCTTATATGCTTCTTGTATGATTCTTCTTGTTAAGCCTTCGGCTCACTTTTAATAAATTTCATTTAATTATAAAAAAGGTAACTTATCTTAGACCTTAATACTTTAAGGAGGTAGCTCTAGTATAACTTTAGTCTCCAAATATAATAAATATCTATAAAATATTGTCCACTTTCCACTAGCATGTGCCTCATAGTTAAGAGTTCACACCTGGGGATAAGATTTTTACATTATCATTCCATAGTTTAATTTTTCTATTTCTCCCATTACCAATCCAAATAATTTTTGAATATTTAAGAATCCTAGAGTAGGGAGAATTTGGATTATTAATCAACTTCCTGGCCTATTTAGTCTTTTCTAAAGGAGATTTAAGTTTCAAACCCATTCCTCTAATCAATTTTTGCCTCTTGCAAACATTAACTTAATTTTCTATACTTCTCTATAGCACTTCATCAATACCTATTGAATAAGCCATTCAGTTATTGACAAAGAGAAATAGGGAGTTGGAAAATATTCATGGTATAAGCTAGAATGGTTTGAGCCATGGATACTGATTTAATTGGCAATTCGTTTCTTCCACAAAAGGGTATTTATTCTACTAGCACATATAATCTTCATTGATAAGCCATAATTTCTAAAAAAACATACATGAAACTTGTAAAGGCCTAACACCTTATTAGAATGTATTTAGAAAAGGAACTTTTTAATGTCCTCCACTCATTAAGGTCAATTGACAATTGCTATCATACCCAATAAAATTTTCGACCTTAAGTTATTGTGTAAAATTTTAAGATGTCAAAGTCCCTTCACTACTGATGAAAGTGTAGCTAGAATTTGTAAAAATTATTTATCAATTTTATCTCATATAAAATATTTTTGAAAAAAGGAAAGTTAAGTTTACAATAATTTATATTTACTTTAGTTAATTTTGTTTTATAACCATTTTCATTAAGTTTATATGTTATTTATTTCTAAATTTAAACATTTTATGCATTTTGATTAATTTTGACAAATTAAAATTTTCATTAATTTTTTTTATTTATTTTTATTTATATCTTTAAATTTAACTAAAATTTTGTCATAATTGATATTTTACTCTAGTTATTTTTAATCTTTTAAACATGGTTAATTTTCCCTAAATTTACTTTTATGTTTAAATTCTAAGTTATTCAATTGTAAAAGAAAATATTTTAAGGATTATATTAGGAAATGAAAATATTCAAAGGAATAAAATTAAATTAAGTAAATAGGATACAAGGCTTTGATTTGCATAAGAAAAGGAGTTTTAGACTAAAAAAAGAGAATGAAAATTACTAAAGGGGAAACATTAACAAAAAAAGATGAAGCATGCAAAAATAAGGGGAGAGAGAGAAAGAAAGTGAGTACGAAGAATAAAGGGAAAAACAAGGTAACAAACTTGAGTTGGTTGTACTCCTCTGGTTGTGGTTTGCGGGCTGTGTCTGTAGACTAGTTTTCCTGGTTGGTGTGGTTTGTTGTTGATCATTGAGTGGCTTTTCCTGGGTGCTGGGGAGTTTCTGTAGTAGGGTATTGGGTTTTGTTTTCTTATATATTGCTTGAGAGGCGAGTTCTGAGGGTGTCGTATTGCTTTTGCTGCTTTGTGGTGTTCCTTTGGTTTTATCCTTTGTAGTACTTCTGGTGGCAAGAGATCTTGGGTAATCTCTAGTCTGTATATAACTTATTCATTTTCGTATAAAATTTTTCTGATTTACCAAAAAAAAGGTAACAAACTTGAGGGGAATATGGTTATGCAAAACAAATAAATAAACACAAAGAGAATAAACAATGAAAGGGAGACAGAGAGAGAGAGGAGAGGCAAGCATAAAATTAAAAAAAAACAATCAATCAAAAGGTGGTAACAATAAACTAGTAAACACCATGAATAGTATAGAATGAAATAAAGAAAAAGAAGAGTGATATAACTATATTGTGCATATTTATAAAGGTTAAATTTGTTTGCAATTTAGTACCTTATGAATTGTTTAATGTGGAATTATATGATATTTTTCTATGTTTAATTTATCATCTTGTAGGTGATTTGAGAAAAAAATATCGAATTTGAATGCAAATTTCTTTATAATTTTCCAATTAAGGAGATACTGGAATCAATTGGAAGATAACATGATAGACAAAAACTTTGTATATCAATTGAAGCTCAAAGATGTAGAAAATTATAGAGTTTGGTGATAAAGTCTAGGTAGTCACTAGACCAAGCTAGAGAAAGATGCCTCTTACAAGGTTCAAAAGCTAAAGAAACAAAACTTAACTAAAAACTTAATATTAGGCATCATTTATATACTAGAAAAAAAAACAGGTCATAAATTAATATCAGGTATTAGTTATACACTAGACAGATAAGTTTGAAAAATAGAATAAAATCAATGCTAGTGTAAATGTCTGGTGCCAATCCACCTTGTGTTTGAGTGGTTTTCTTAGGGTTTCTTAATATTTAGGAGGGATTTGGAACAAGATTGAAAAGAGATTAACATTAACTCAGATATAATTGGGGATATCTTGTTTTATCTTTTCTTTCTTTCTTTATTTTATGTTAAGATTGATTTATTTTTGTTTTGTTTTCATTATATTGAGTAGCTAAATCCCTAGTTAGGTTTATGGATGTAGTTTGTGATAGATATTTCAATTATTAATGCATAATTTGTTATTATTTAGTTGAATTTATTCTCTTTGGTCTTAATTATTAGATTTATACCTAATAATTATAGATTTAATTTTAGGGATTTTATGAAAAAAATGAGAAGTGGGAAATATAAGTGTACATTAAGAGAATAAACATCTAGATCTAGAGACAGAGATATCCTAAAAAAATGATAACTGATAGATTAACTTTGCTTAATGAAGTTAATTAGGTGTTGTACATATGAGAGGTGCTGATTTCTTAAACAATTAATCTTGCGTATCTTTAGAAAGTGCATAGGTACATTGGGTTAATTGTTTTTTCAACTGTAAAAATTAAACTTACATGATAATTAAAATTCTACATAAATGAACTTTAAAGTCTTATCTTTTTTTTCCATCTTGATGTCTCTTTTGATTTTAAATTGGCTCATTTTTGTTGGTTTCATAATTAAGTTATTTTTCTTAAATTATTGTTTAGTTTAATTCATATTATACCTATGATTAATAAGTTTAGTAATTATAGTCCTCATAAGATTAATACTTTAGAGTACTCTTCCCTTTTTAATAAACAAATTAGAGTTCAAAAACATAATTGATAATTAATAAATAGTCTTAATCTTTAGCTCTCAACCTAGCACTTGATCTACCACTCTACCTCTAGCCTTAAATCCATCTAAGATAGATTTATCTAATTCTTCTCTGTCCCAAAGGCTTTTTACTCCTACTGTTAAGAGAACTTGGAGCTAAATGGTGGGCGATTGCTCCATATTTGACAAGTTAAAGTTTGTGCCTGCCCTTAGAGATATTTACATTATGTCTCCTCCACTAGAAGTTCTTTGACAGACACTTTGGTAGGCTTCTTTGTAGAGAAAAGACTAGCTTTTCTAATAGTGTAATCTTAGGAAAAATTTAAATTAAAAGCTATGGATAAGACAATGTATATATAAATAAGGAATAATGATTTCTATTTAGATTCATTAGTGAATTTTATCTCCAAAAACTAGTTTTGTTCTTAATTTTGTATTGACAAGGAGAAGTACTAATAGAACATGCACTTTGGTATATCCTAATGGTGAAGACTCCACTCTTAGGAAGATCTTAAGTTTTATGCACATTCTTACTTGAAGAATCTACTAGGGACTTCTGTTAAAAGTTGATAATCAATTTCTATCCTAAGCTCCTTCATTAAAGATCAAATTTCCAATGAAAATAAAGAGCTTTTAAACTACCCCTCATTGATCTTGATGTAGAAAAAGCAAATTTCTCTTTTAATCCAAATAAGGCTTTAGGTCTTAAAGGCCTTAATGGACTTTTTTTTTAAATTTTGACCACAGATAAAGAAATGGTTACCTCAGCTTTTCTACAGTTCTTTAATAAGGGTAAGATGTTTAAAGATTTAGATAAAAAATTCTTGTATTTGATTCCTAAAATATCTGACCCCACTTCCTTAAGTGAGTACAATTTGCTAATAATCCATGTAAACTCATCTCTAAGTTATTGGGAATAAGGCTAAAGAAAGTGATAAGTTAATAGTCAATGATTCACAAAGGGTTTTTTTTTATCAAAAAAATTTGGTTAAAGATAATATCCTCATTTCATAAGATTTGTTTAAAGGATATGGGAAGAAGAACTCAACAATAAATTGTGTCATTAATGTTGAATTTTGTAAAGCCTTCTAATTTGTTAGCTAGGATTTTATCTTACATCTTCTCTAGGTGTTTGGATTTCTTAATGTCTTAACCAATTGGATAAAACAATGAATCATAACTACCTCTTTTGGTGCATTGACCAATAGAGAACATACTGAGCTGATTAAATGTAAAGGGGGATTAAAGAAAGGGGACCCTATATCTCTTTACCTATTAATCTTAAGCATTGAAGCGCTTAATAGACTAGTGAAGCACAACATTAAGCAAGATCCAAGCATTAAGTTCCATTAAAAGTGCAAGAGGATGGAGTTGTTCAGCTTAGCTTTTATAGATGATCTACTCGTATTCGTAAAAGTACATGATAAATAATTAATTATTTTGATGGATCCTATCCAAGTTTTCAAGGAACTTTCAAGCTTATCAATCAACACTAGCAAAAGCTATATAGTTATGTTAGCAGGTGTTCAACAAAATGCAACTTGGCTATCTTCTCTATCTGGTCTCCAAGTCCCCACCTATAAATTATTTAAGCTTATCAAACATAGTGAGGATATAATAATTCAAAGAATGCCTACTACTGATTGAAAAGATATAGAAGAAGTGGTATAAATGGTGTAATAAGACCTTAACTTTTACAGGTTGATTGCGTTCGATTAAATCAGTGATCAACTTCCTTTATACATATTGCTCATCTCATATATTTCTCATCTCATATATTTCCTTAAAAATAACTTATTAATTCCATTAAAAACATAATGAGGAGTTTTCTTTAGTTTAGAAAGAATATTAGTAAAGTCAACACCAAAGTGAGCTGGGAGGAAGTGCTCAAAGCTACCGAGGAAAGGGGGAATGGGAACTAGAGTAAACCTGAAGAACAAAATCTTCATGGGGAATAGAATTTGGAGGCTATTGAAAAACAAAGATACTTTATCGATTAGATGGATCCAAACATATTTCTTGAAAGAAAAAAGCTTATGGGAAGTAACTAAAACCTACTCTACATCTTGGTTTCTCTCCCAACTCCTAAAACTATGAAGTTAGCTGATTGGAAGCTTTAAATGTATAATTGAGAATGGTGGAACAACATCCTTACACTATGACAAATAGAGTAAAGTTGGTTCTCTCCTTAGTATACAAACATTTCCAGAAGCATTTAGCATAATTCTAAGTTCTTCAAAGGTGAACTTATTGATTACTGACAATCAATGGTCCAATTTCCCTTCAAATGTTGCACACATCATTCCTAAGTATAACCCAGATGTTAAGAAGTCAAATAGCTATCAATGGCTTGGCCATAACCTTAGATTTTTCATAAATAGATCATATAGATAACTTATAAAGAAGAAAGAGATAAAGCAAAGTTGGCGTAGCCTAGTTTAGAGTTACAATTTACTACCTAAGCTATCATTTTTCAAGTGACTTGCTGTTAAGAATAGAATAACCATTCTAGATAGATTATTCTTTCTTAATTGGACTAATTTCTAGCTTCTTTACATACACCAAATTGAAATAATGGAGCATATATTCTTTAGCAACATTTTCTTTAGCCTCCTATGGAGAAACATTATGACACTATGCTAGAATAGCTTTTATAATTACAATCAAGGTGATATTTTACAATGGATAGCAACTAATAAGAGTTAAACCAAAGGAGATAGAGAGGTACTCCTAATAGTATTTGCATCATATATGTTCAAAATATGGGTTGAATGGAACAATAAATGCCTTAAAGGAAAATAAAGCAAAGAGGGAAAAAGTTTTGGTTGAATTGATACAATGGATAAGGGAACAACTTCTAATTTCTAAAGTTTCAATGTCAGTTCGAGATTGACAATGGCCTAGAGATTAGCCACCCTTTAATACACTGATATATGTATGTTCCATATGTAAATGATTCTTATCTATGAAGTGTGACATTAAGTGCTGGCGTGTATTAGCTTAGCCAATATATACTTTAGAAGGATAATAAAGTGTAGTATTTATTGCTAAAATGTACTCTTATAGCTGTATTTCACAGCATGTGCTCTTGACTAAATTAATTTATTTCCTTTAAATTAAAAAATTATGCCAATTCATCATATAACTTATACATGTCATCTATGTACTTACTGTTTTTTTAAATTTATTGTCATTAAACTTTCACCTTTTATTTTCATCTATCAATTGATTTATTATATAATTTGCCCTTTGGTGAAAGTCTTCTTTTATCCATATGAAAATTTTACATCCCCCTTCCTGCAGCAATGTGATAATAAAAATTATTCATTATCAAATAATAAGTACTTTATTATTACTAACTTACCTACCTTATAATTAGGGCATTATAAAACCTTCTTCTAGCATTAGCTCAAGAAGTCATCAAAGGACTTCAAATTTTACATCAATAAATAATCTGCTCATCATATTACTTTTAACTACAAGTTCTTCCTATTGATTTCAAAGATTTACCTTCCATTATTTTTATAAAAAAACTTATACCAATAAAATATCAAACATCATTATGTGACATAAACTAGTATAATATACATCTATGATAAGAGATGGGTAATAATATGATGAATCATTTCATATTTGGCCAAAAAAGGATATTTTTATACTTATCTCTTGAAATCCTTACGTTTTTTATGCTTATCCCTTTATGCAAATTCATTAAGAAATAGTTATGATTAAAGCATCAAATTACAAGTATTCAACCTCTAAGATAATAAACACTAAAACTATAGTTTAAGAAATTCCCTATGAGACTCAGTAGATAAGGTTAAGAATTTTCCTATGTTTGGATTCTCAAGAAGGCTCTTTGCATTTTCAAAGGCATCACTTGAAACAAACAATGTTCTTCCCCCAGTAGTTAGTTCATTGACAACCTATTCTAACAACTTATTGGATTTAACTAAACTATCATAATATACATTAATCAATTTCCCATATGCAGTATGTGAAGTTAATCACACGTTAATACAACGATAATCAACACACAAGAAGGGGGGTTGAATTGTGTAACTTTTTCGTTAATTCCTTTTTGAGGTTCAAAACTCGTTCTATTCAGAATTACAATTAATTTCGTTTGTAAATGAATTTTTATAAACTTTGTGTAAATAATAAATCAAAAACACAATAACGAAATAAAGAGAGTTAAGAGAGCTTGACACAGTAATTTTTATACTGGTTCATCCCAAACCGTGGGCTACGTCCAGTCCTCAGAAATCCTTCTGAGATTTCACTATCTCCAAAAGTGTACAAGTATTCTT
>JAOSBM010000003.1:17488180-17515132 GCA_027568955.1 Erythroxylum tenue
CTTGTGTATCTTGTATTTAAACTGTACATGGAACAATAGAAATGATGAGCTTTTCAATTCTTCTTGCTGCGTTTACAATGTCAATTGCTTTTAGCAACGAGTTCCACATCAACTTGTATTAGTATACAAGGCTTTAATTTGCTGCAAATGGAATCTTCTCAATTTTACTGAAATTCCTGGAGTTATTGATGCAGATGGGCCACCAGAAGCAAGAAAGTTTCAGGCTTGCATGTCCCCAGTCCTATTTAAAATATTTATTGCAAGTTGTTAAATAAAGACATCACCATTATCTATGTATTCAAATATTGTAATGTATAATGAATAACAACGTCAGGAAGCATGACAAGTGCTTCAGATATAAAAATCAAAAAATGATATTAAGATAAGGACATGGTGTGGTGTGATTTGCATTTTCGTTTGAATAATATCTGAAATCTCGACTTCGTGACGTGTTAGTACAATGGATGGCTTTCTTCAGAACTTGTGGCAACACATAGTCAGTGTACCTTAGCCTAGTCATGGCAAATGATGAATTGAAACTTGGGGTCTCTTTCTTTGACTTGACAGATAAGGGTAAAGAACTAAAAGAACTTCCATGTAGTGAAGTGATGTAAATGCGGAGTCAGGCATGGGATCTGTTTCCAGGGCAAGTGTACAAATTGTAATATAGCAAGTGTCCCTCCAGTCTGTCTTGTAAGACGCAGTAGCATATGCAAGCGGGGGTATTGATCGAGATGCTGTTAGACACGAACATGTAATATAACTTAGTGCGGCCAAAAATATTACCAGTGGTGTATAATTTGCATCAATTGTGATACTCGAGTTAATTAACACCTTCAGGATTTCCTTTTCCTTAAAATTATGTTAGTCTTGTTTCAAGTCTTGGTATTATTAGCTAAAACAGGAACTTTTATCATGTCCGCAAATAATTCAATTTACAATGCCTGGAATATGATCTGAAGTCCATGCTTAGGACGTATTGTGATTATGTGAATCGGTGAATGGACATAACTTGGTGACAGAGAGAGACTATAATGCTGTAGAATCATAGAGAGTGCGATCTTCATTTCTGCAACTGCAAAATTCATCCCAACACAACTACGAGGTCCTAAACCAAATGGCAGGTACTCAGCTTTATTCTCTCTTGCCGCTCTAGCCCCAAAATCTGCGAATCTTTCTGGTCTAAAAAGCTGCACATCTGCTCCCCATATTTGTTCATTGCTGTGAGGTGCTAGAACCGGAAGGGACAAGGTGGTTTTTGCTGGAACAAGTGCCTTCCCCAATCTGACTTCTCTTTGGACTTCTCTTGTGAGATTGAAAACTGAAGGATACATCCTCAAAGATTCATTGATTACCATGCTCATCTATAAGGGAAAGAAGCGAGCATTCAGATATCTATCTGAGCTTAAGTAAAGCATTTGCTAACAAAAGCTAGACTAAAAGGTAATGATTTCTTACTGTCTTCAATCTGCCAATGCCGTCCGGACTTGGGTTCGCGCTGCCAAATAATTCAAGCACCTCTTCCCTGACTCTTTCTTGCCAATCTCTGTGAATTGCTAAAAGTAAAATAGTCCAAGTGAGAGAGCTTGTGGTTGTCTCATGACCAGCAACATAAAAAGTCTTGCACTCGTCGACGAGATCATCAACTGTAATCTGCTTGGCCTTATCATTTTCGTGGTGAGCTTTTACAAGTAGTCCAAGAAAATCAGTCCCATAACTATCCTCTTGGTCCCCAGCTACATCATCCTCTCTTTTCTTTATCATCTCCATAATAACGTCTCTTATTCCTTCTTGTAGTTGGTCTGATTCAATATCATCACTTGTCCTCCAAAAATTTCTGCAAATTAAAAGATGGTAGTTGGAAAGGTTATGCTTTAACACAAAGAGTGTAGGAAAGGTGTCACTTGCAAATGTTCATATGTAAAAGATGCCTTCCAAGTCAGTTTAAGTAGATTTTTAGTCATTAAGAAAGTAAAAAGATGAGGTTTTGGGGAAGGGGTGATGTGTATACTTGATTCCAGGAATTTTAATTTTATAGTTGTTTCTGCCAACGATGTGAGCCATCCTCCCCAACATATCAAATATGTGTTGCCCTTCCAAATAACTGCTTCCAAAAGCTGTCCTAGAGATGATTTCTGCTGTCAGTAACTTGAACTCATGGTACACCTCTATCTCGTTTGCGCCATCCTGTCTCCACCTTTCAATCATTGCCTCAACACTTGCAATCATTTCCAGAATCATCCTCTACAGGCGTTCACATTTTCATGGTTCTTATTCAGTGTTCTAAAAGGAACTCGGAGAAAATGAAAAAGAAAAAAACTGACCTTCAAGCTCTCTCCATGGAAGGCATAGTTGGCAAGTTTACGCATCTTGCACCACTTCTCACCTTGGGATGCTACAAGTCCATCTCCCAAAAACTTATCCGCATAACTTTGGATCACGGCCTTGGTGTATGTTCCGTCCTTATTGTTCAGTACCTCTTTGACCAGCTCAGGTTCTGTGACTACCAAATGAGCTCGAGGACCATACCATGTCAGGAAGTTCATTCCTGCAAACAAACATGGATAACGACAATGCGATTCAGAAGCTAAACCAAAATTTCCGTCATTGATCAAGCCTTACCATATTGCTTGGACCAGGAATAAACATGGGGTTCAATTCTGGAGAGCATGTGGTGGGATAGTTCCATGGGAGTGCTTGTAACTTCAATTCTCATCTTGGTTATCTCTTTTGTGTTTCCATGCAGGAATCTGTAAGAAGGTCCTTTTATTCCTTGCAACCTCATCGCAGATTGTAGGCGGATTGGAGTCCACCATGTTTTCATAAGAAACTTGATGATACATGTCAGCGTAAACAAAAACAAGCAACCTAAGAGGTAGATTGTCGAATCTTCCATGTCCTCCGAAGCCCGTATTTTCACCTATGGAGTTGATAACAAAAGATTGCTGAGTTTTCAGTGAGATGAAGATGCATCAGGAATCTTATGCTAGAGATTCTCATAGCAAATCTTACCTTAGGGATTAAGATAAGTTTATGACTAACGTTATCTTTACAGCATCACCGTCATCACTCAAGTGGCCCGTATAATTGATGCTGTAAAGATAAACTTTTGCACTCGTCATCACCGCAAGTGGCAGCTGTCAATACGTTCAATAAGTGAAAAATATTAAAATAATTTATAAATATTTTTATAAAGCTAAGTATTTTTTAAAATAGAGTTTAGCCTAAATTTAAAATAATATTAGTCATAAACTTATCTAAATAGTTTAAGGTAGTACTTGACCTATTATAACCCTTTGTCTAATATGTCCATTAATTATCCAACTTTACTCTAAAATTTCTACTAATACGGTATCTTTGAGGGTAGAATTAGGCCTAAATTTAAAAACAAGTGTCAAATTTTGAACCTGGGTTATCATGTTTCACAAGCTTCTAGTTATTTCCAGCGTTTGTACAAGTTGTTATACTTTAACCAAGTCTCGTTGGTGGAGATAAGTTTGCACAACGAAGGAACATAACCACGCATCAAAAAGACCATAAGACTGGCTTAAGTATCCAGTTCACTAGAAGGGATTCGGCATATTTTGTTATTATTCATTTCTCGAAGTTGGATCAGACCGGCAGAACCAAGAACTTTTAATCTAATGTTAGAGGTTTATGATTTCTCTTAGGAAGTTGTAGCCAAGCTAAGTTTACCATACACTTAGCTGGAGCTAACTGTTCTTGACTCTTTCATTTGTTGAAGGCAATTCTTTACTCTCAATCTCCTCTTCATCTTCTCCCTCATCTTGATTTCTGAACCTCACTTATTTCCTACTTCGGAGGGTTATAGCGTTCAAACTCTTTGGGTTCATAACAATATTGGAGGGGATAATTCTATTGCTTCTCGCTTGGTTCTCACTTATGTTGTTCGATAATTCTCAGCCTTCAACTCCCATTGCTCCATTCTCTTTTCTAGAGCATTGAATCGAGCAACGTTTTTAGAAGAATCATGTTGAATGAGAGAGGCTATTGCATTGAACTGGTTGTTGTTCGAAGTCCTTTCTTCTTTAATCAGCGCCATCATATTATGCAGAAGTTGGTTAGTTTCCTCCTTTGGTGGGACAGTCAGGGCTTGCTGTTAGTTGTGGAACTGGTTTGTGGGAGTACCAGCTCCTCATCCTTGTTGAAATCTGTTCGGGCCTCTTCCTTCTTCATTCCTCCAACTAAGCATAGGATTTGCTTTCCATCCCTCGTTATAGGTGTTGAAATAGGGGTCCCATTTCTGATTGGTCCGACCCTGATACACTGCAGACACCTCTTCATAACAACCGGGGCAGACACTAGATATGTTAATTACTGACCCACAAGTATCACAATAGGGTGCAGTAAGATCCATAGAAGATGTTGGGCAATGCACACTCATGTTTTTCAGTTCTGCAGTGATGAAGGACAACTGTGAAGTCACTTTATTCTCCAAAGAGTCAACTTTAGAATCCAAACTGTCCATTCTTTTGGATTGGGCTGTTGAATCTCCCAACTCATGTACACCTCTAGTATCTCTCACACTGTACTGTTGATGATTTAAAGCCATCTTCTTGATCAGATCCCATGCCTCCGTAGTTGTAAGGTCAATCAAAGAACCTCCCGAAGCCGCATCCAACATACCTTTTCTTGACTTTTTAGCCCATCATAAAATTACTGCACTAACTACGCATCTGATATCTGATGATGGGGGCATTTGGACAACAAATCTTGTAAGCGGTTCCAATAGTCATAGAGTGACTCATCATAATCTTGACGTGCCAAATAGATCTCCTTCCTCATTGATGAAGTTCTGGAGGCCGAAAAATACTTCTCCAAGGATGCCTTTTGCAGATTGGCCCAACTATGGTAGGCATTCGTCACATGCCTTGGGAGGCTCATATACCACTCCCATGCTTTTCACTCCAATGATAGGTGAAAAACCTTCCATAGTACTTGATCAAGCGAAGCTCCCACTGGTTTCATACTCTGACAAATCATAGACAAAGATTGCAAATGTATGTAGGAGTCTTCTCCTGTCAAGCAATGAAATTTAGGAAGAGAGAACTTCAAAATTCACATCAAAATTAGGACAAGCAGCAGTAAATGGATCATAATTCACATCAGAGGTAGTTGCTTCCCTAATAGTCCTCCTTCTATGATTTCCATTATTCTCACCCACTCGCTCCCACTCCTCATTACCTCCATTATCTCCATTCCTAGGTTGATTAACATTAAGGTTAGGGTTTTGCAGAAAAGCTGGGTTTTCAGCCATTATCACTCCTTCTAACGAGTCGCGCTCATTACTTGGCTGACTAGACTCCTCTTCACCAACTACCTTGCTTCTCTCTTTTTCTCTCCTCTCCTTTCTAATCTTTCTCAAATGTCTCTCAATTTTAAGGTAGAAAGGTAGAAGTTTGGTTTTTCGGGGCATGGATAGGAACAATTCAAATGAAAATAAGATGTAACAAAATTTACTTGCAAGCACACAAAGTTAAATAAAAAAATGAGATGTGATGGATGCAAGTGTATCGGTGTGTGAAAGTATGTATAAAAGTATGTATGCAAATGAAGTATGTATGTATGGATCAAAAAGCAATCAAAGGAAAAGTTCAAAATTGTGTAGGTGTTAAAATGCTAAGTATGACAAGTGCAAATGTTCAGTATCCTTTTGTTTTGTATTTTCAAAATTTTGATGCTATGCAAAGAAAATGAAATTCTATACTATTGATAATTATGAAACTAAACTATCTAGAATGCAATCTAAAAAAAAGGCTCCTAATCTCACTTAGCAGCAAAATGACAAAAGCTAACCAAGAGAACCAATTACTTGGTTCCCCGACAACGGCGCATTTTGATTCGGACTTTTTGTTCTTTTCTTTGGAGGTCAAATCAAAAATATAATCCAAAGATTACAATATAGGATGCAACCTCGTGTCGTCTCACTTAATCGGAACCTAAACAAATGGACCTAAGCTAACTTATATGTCATGAAATGCAAGTTAAGTTAGTAAGGAGGGGGTTTTGATATTTAGGAACCTTAACTGAATTGAATTGAATTGTAAGAAAAATGTGTAAAAAGTATTTTTGAATTTTTAGGAATGGAAAAACAAAAAGATAAAGACAATGATCAAATGGTGATAGTATCCTCTTGAAAATAAGCTTTGGCTATCATAGTTCGAAATCAATTTTTGATGGGAGTGGAAATCACTAAGTTTCAAATGGTAAACCTTAAAGAACTCTTTAAGTCCAAGATCTTAATCAATGAATTCCATTTCTTAAGATCTTGTTAAATGCCCTTAGTGTGTGTAGTGGGTAAGTCAATGCAACAAGTCACTTTGGGATCTCAAATCAACTCAATATCAAACACAACTATGTAAGATAAAAGAGATTCAACAAGATCACAAATTGACATATATGATACTTCATATATTTAAGCTCAAAGCTCTACATCAACAAATCCAAACTACACATTGAATATCCAACACTTGATTAAACTTTAATCAAGAATGTTCAACTACAAATAACAAATCCTAAACCCAAGAGTTCATAAATCTTAGCTAAACATAGATTAAGCTGCTTCCCTTTTAAGCCCATTGAATTCGAGCCATTGCTACATCTTCAAGAGAAGAGAGCTGCCTAGCCATGTATAGCTCCAAGAGACTTCACAACTGAGAACCCACTGGAAATAACCATGGTAGCAGTCGACGATGGAAAATAGAATAAAATGGTATGGATGAGAGAAGACGATGGTGTGTACGTGAAGATGGAGTTGTATAAGATGAAGGAATGATAGATGGAGGTGTCGGCTCTCTCTCCCTACTGTAAGTTAGCCTAAAATAGGTCTTTTTCATAAAATGGGTTGATGGATCAGGTTGCATAGTCGGTTAATTTGCTGAAAATGGTCTGGGTCTGTGCCAATTTGAAGGCTTCGTCGTGGCAAGAGGATGAGTTCGCTGCAGCGAACTTTTCCCGAAAGATTCATTCATTCAACTTCAGCTTTCGCCGCAGCGCGAACATTATCTTCTCCGTGGCGAACTTTTCCCGAAAGGTTTCTTTAGTAGATATGCAGATTTCGCCGTGGGGAAACATCATCGTCGCCGCAACGAACTTGCCTATTGCACCCCGTTGACTTATTGACTTGTGCTACTTGTTCTTCACTCCTTGGCTCTACTTCTTGAATCTCCAACAATAAAAAATAATAGTTTGCAGTATCAATTATTCTAAGAAAATCAATTGAGTGCAGTTTTTAATTATTTGTGACAATTTTACCTTCAAACTACATTAATTCAAGACAAGCACTCAAGAGTTAAATTAAGCATAAAATTTGAAAATAAGAGCCAAGAAGTATAATAGAAACCATGAAATTGTCAACAATTTATATAGAAAACTTAGGTTCAATCATATTGCTATTGAGGAATTTTGCTAGCCATACATTAACTAAAGCTCGATCAAGTTTCTTTTGGATGAACCAACTTGAGCATTGTTTATTGGACCAAGTGTATTTGTGGCCTATGTAATTCAAATAAGTCAAACCCAATTTGTCCACACATTGCTTGAAATCTTCTGAATAGTTTTTGAGGTTGTAGTTACCTTGATCCTTAGGCCTATGTAGTATCAAGTTGAAGTCGTCATATATCAGCTAAGGAAAGTCAGTACCACTACTGAAAGTAATAAAATCATTCCACATGTCTGCTCTTTAAAAAATGAAGTTTCTAGCATAGATGAAATAAGTAATAATGTTAGTTCTCTCTTACAAAAAGGAAATTCTAAGACGCACAATCTGATTAGTGGAATTAAAAAGCTCCACTTGAATATCATCTACCTTGTAGCATATGATAATTCTCCTATGTACATGTTTTGAGTGATTGGTAAGCTTCCTCAGATAAGACCCCAGTAAGTTTAACTTACCAACATTCTCTGATTTTATTTTAGTTTCAAGTAATCCTACAATTAGAGGCTTCTCCCTCCTAACAAAATCCCTTAAAGCAATCTGCTTTGTAGGGTAATTTAATCCTCTGACATTCCATATAATAATTGACATATTAAAGATGTTTGTTTTTGGAGCCTTTACTATTACTCCTCTGAGACCTTCTCCTCTCTATTGTTTGAAATCGTATGTTCAAATCCTCATTATCAATACCAACATCTCTTCTAGACTAGTTGCTTGTTGAGTGAGTATCAGCTGTAGGTGTTTTAGTATTGGTTTGAATAGTTGGTGAAGAGTCATTGTTGCTTTTTTCACTTGAAGAAACATTTATAGTTTTTTTAGTCAAAGGAGTATGTTCAACAGTGGGATGTGTAGTTACAGAATGTAGGCTATTTAGAGAATCAAATGGGATGTGGTTCTCCAGGATAATCTCTTGATTAGGGTCAGGAGTCTCAATAGGAGGCTGATGAATTACATCAGTTGAATTCTCTACTTGTACTTCTGTTAGGGGCTTAATGTTGGCATTTCCCTCAGCCTTGATGTTAGGTTCCGATCATGCATCTCATACATAATATATATCAAATATATGCAGCATAAATAAAACAGAACCTCAAAAACTAGATCTACTCATGCATATAGATATAGGAAAACAAAAACATGAAATGTAAGATGTTTACATACCTTTTTGACGATCACCTTCATTCTTTAATCTTCTCCGCATTGGGTTATCGTAAACCACGACGATCAACACAGACCGTCTTTAATGAATGTCCACATGAAGATATAAGGATGAAACCTCAGTAGGAGATGGCTAGAATTCTTTCTTTTTGCTAGCAAAGACAAGAACTCTTAAGAGAGTTAGAAAGAAAAAGTGTGTGTGTAAGAAAAAGAACCTTTCTTTTTCATTTCTTGTGTCTTACATAAGATGCACGAAAATCATCTCAATTTTCTACACCATTTGGCCTTCCATAACCCTTATCACTAATGGAAAATTATGGGAAGTTAATGGTCATGAATAATATGCATTAATGGAAGTTAATGACCATGAATAGCTTGCATTATTGGAAGTTATGGGAAGTTAATGACCACGAATAACATGCATTAATGGAAGCCAACAACACTTATTTCTAATCCATTCCATGCAACGTTTTCTACCACGATCGCGATACATTCCCGAAACACTCTCTCATATCTTGAATCATCATTCAAGACCATTTTACTCATCCTTCGAATCTCCTATGTGTGTGACCCATTAGGTTCCCGATTATGTTAACAACTTAAATTAACACTTAATTCAAGTCAAGAGTGATATCTAGCAACATGTTATGACCCACAATTAACTGAAAAGTCAGTGGTTTGACTATGAACCCCTTCATATGCAATGTTTCCATATAATTCGTCCTTTCACCATCTATACCCCACTTGGTTTAGAGTATGGTCAAAGTGTTAACTCCCGCTAGACTGACTACATCACATTTAGTCCAAATGTTATTAGATCTTATCTAGAGGATCTTATTTCTCTATGTATCATTAAAGACTCTCTTCATAACACATATCTTCTCTGGCTAGAGACTCCTAAGTAATGACCCCGACAAGAGACTGTGGTTATCACTCCTTCTATTAGGAGTGGTGAATCCTTTATTGGCTACTCAATTACCTCCAAATACCTTAAGTTGTACCCAGTCATCACCCTATGAGTAATCCCTGAAAGGCACTAATGAATGGAGTTAAAGCACAGGATCAGTATCCGAGATATCCTTGAGCACCTCAAGTCAAAGGATATTTGCACCATTGCTATGATGAGACTATCATTAACACTGGAATAGAATATCCATATAATTGTCTCATAGTATGTCAATCTAATGTACTTACTACCCTTAGTAAGCATCCACATGTTAACTCTAAACAACTCATGTATATAGCTTATGAGATCTACTGCCTGATCTAATCAAGGACTATAACATATGCTACTTCACTGTCGTCAAATCAGCAGTCGTCTCTTGTTTGGAACTTTTCCAATTGACTGCACCACCATTTAGTGTGAATACATATCCAGACTGGGAATTGGAATCATCCCTACAAGCTGGCATCAATATACCTGCTTACCGCAAGATTACCTTCTCCATATACCAAGAATGCATCTTTAGTTCTTCTTAAGTACTTACGGATATTCTTGATAGCCACCCAATGATCCTCATTAGGGTCTGACTAGTATCTACTCGTAACATTTAGAGTATACGATACATTGATCCTAGTACATAATATAGCGTACAAGATTGATCCTATAGTCGAAGCATAAGGAATCAAACTCATGCAAGTCCTCTCATCTTGTGTCTTTGGACACATAGATTTAGAGAGTGTAATCCCATGTACCATAGGAAGATAACCTCTCTTGGACTACTCCATGCTAAACCTTTTTAGCATCTTGTCTATGTATGTAGACTGAGAACGACAAAGCAACCTCCTAAATCTATCTCTATAGATCCTTATCCCTAAAATATAAGTTGCTTCTCCAAGGTCCTTCATAGAGAAGTTCTTAGCTAAACAAATTTTTACTGAATGCAAAGCTAAGACATCGTTTCCTATTAGCAATATGTTATCTACATACAGTACAAGGAATATGATTGCATTCCTACTAACCTTCTTATACATACACAACTCATCCAAATTTTGTAAGAAACCAAATTCTTTGATTGTCTCATTAAATCAAATATTCCAACTTCTGGATGCTTGCTTCAATCCATAAATGAATTTCTGAAGCTTACATACGTTTTTCCCATATATGGATACGAAACAATCAGGTTGTGTCATATACACCTCCTCGGTTAGGTTTCCATTAAGGAAAGTTATCTTCGTATCCATTTTCCATATCTCATAATCATAATGAGCAACAATGCTAGGAGTATCCTAATGGATTTAAGCATAGCTATTGAGCTAAATGTTTCATCATAGTCAACACCTTGCCTTTGACGATAACCTTTAGCTACAAGCCTAGCTTTATGGGTAACTACATTACCTTCCATGTCAATTTCTTCTTGAAAACTCATTTACACCCTATAGGTTTTTTCCCTTCAGGTGGGTCAACCAAGTTCCATACTTGGTTTTCATACATGGAATCCATTTTAGATTTCATAGCTTGAATCCATTTGTCATATTCTAAACTCTTTAGAACCTCCTCATAGCCAGTAGTTTCATTATCTTATATGAGCAATACGTCGTTAAGTTCATTTATAAGAAATTTGTATATCTCAGGAACATGACGTATCTTACCCGACATACAAACTTCTTGTGTGTCAGAAGGTTGAACTATTGTTTCATCTTCATGAACATTAATCTCGGGTCTAGGCAGTTGATCTACATCTACCATTATTCTTTGATAATTGGAATTTGATTGGTATATTGAATGAAGTTCAATTACCTCTAATTTCAACCGTTAGTATCCCTAAGGATTCTAAGGTAAAATCATATATTAATGTATATTAATAGAGTGATATGCCTTATAAATTCGTGTATATTTTTCCAAACAATAGGATCAAAATTGATGCTTATGAATGGATTGGATATAACTTATGTGTTTTTACTAATAAATCATATAAGATGTGCATTGGTAATGGAGTAGAAAAGTGGCCTAAATTATTTCCTCTACAAACATAAGCACAAATTTAACGACAAAATGACTACGCAGTGGAACTTATTCTAGCTTAATCAAAGCAATACAGCCAAAACCCTGAATACTGAAGTTTATACTTCTTAACTTGTTTTGAACCTATTATAAGCTGATGCAGACTCTTGCTTATTTTGGATCTTTCTAGGGGTTAATCCCCCTTGAATTGTATTCCTACTGTATGTATTTGCACACCTTCTTTGTCCACCTTCTTTAATTGAATAAATTACCATTTATTAAAAAAAGTGGCCTAAGTTAGTATTTTATGGGAAAAAAATTTCTTCCTAAGGTTTCCTTCTACATGTGGTTAATTATGAAAGGAAGAGTGTGAATACTATACAGACTTGATTTCCTTAACTTATAGAACAAATTCTATATTAATACCTTGAATCCTTTACTTTTACTATGAATTCACCTTTGATGTTTGGAAAATTAGCTTACTTCTTGCCATTCTCTTAAGGCTATCTATTTGTCATTTTTATATAGAGGCAAGAGATTGCCCTCCAGTCTTTGATCATGTTCTCTTGTCTTCCTCTAAATTGCAGTTTGGGTTTGATGAATTGTGCCCTCCTTCCTTAGCTAGTTTAATTTCTTACCTTCTCTCTTTTATTCCTTCCTCTTTTAAACCTTTGATTCCCTTCCCTCACCTGGTCTACCCTCTTTTACATATTCAACCAGTTCCTACCTCTCAAAATCCTCACACCCTTGCTGCTTTTTTTCTCTTCTCCAGTTCAAACTCCTAATTCTAATCCTTTCTTTCTTGTTATCTCTTCCTTCAATTCCTCTACTAAGGTCTCAATTTTTACTCCCTCTCCCCCTAGTATGTTCCCTCCCCTTTCTAAAGCCATTACGGCAAAAAATGTTTTAGACAATAGACAAAAGCGTAACCATAAGTACAATTATTATTGCCTTTTTATTAAGGCAACGGAATTCATATCGTTACAAGAACTGACGTTGTAATAAGCATAAGGCAATATAATTTTTTGATTAGTCAACAAAATAAAAAATATTGCTTTAATTTTTGACTAAGGCAACACATTATTTTCAAACTATAGCAACAATGTTAAAAAGATATTACAACACTTTAGGTTTTTTTTAGGCAACAATGTTAAATAGGTAAGGCAAAGTGAATTTTTAGGCAACAATTTGTAACAAAGCAATAATTTATTCTTTTGTTATCAATAATATTTAATTTAAAAGCAAACTCTTGTTACTATGTAGGCAACATACATATATTCATTAAAAGCAATATATAGATATTAATGTTCGTACTTTCAAAGGTAAAAGATTGAAAAGCTACATTTATATGTAATATATAGTCCATAAGGATTTAAAAAATTCAACATTTAACATATTCAAAATACAAAAGCAAATTACATGTGTTTTTATTGTTACGAAATACAAAAGCGAATTCTATAATCTTCAACAATTACAAGGAAAATTACACGTGCTTTAACAATTCTTCATCATTTGTAGAATTCGAAATCGGTGTTAGGTTTCTTCATATTGGCTCTATAACCTTTCTCAAAGTCCTTTAAAAGTATAACATACATGTTCTTTCGTACTACATGCATTCTAGCTTCTTGACAGATAGCTGCAATGTTATGATAAGGACAACATTCTATTCAATATGAGATATTATGTTGGATATATTGAGAACTATGGGTTGAATTTTGATAATTATTATAGACAAATATTTGACAAGATAAATATAAGAGGTGTATGCTTCATTTTGTTCAAACAACATGCTTCTTGTAAGCTAATGTATTAGTATCAAAAACTAAAGAAAATGATGTAACTTTCTCACACAATAACTACACAATATGAAGATAAACTCAACTAACCTCAATAACACTAATTTTATCATGTTGAGAAACATAGTCTTCCAAGTCCATCTCATCACTTAGATTCATTTTAATAATTTCATTTAATTGTCAATTTATCTATAGAAAGGAATCGTACATGATAATGGGGCAAAAGATTTTCTTCTTCCAAGCAGATAAATTTACAGGCCGTGTAAAAGAAAGTTTACTTGGAAAATAAGCCTTTTTTGCCTTCTATTAGGCAAAGGAAATTCAATTTTCCTATCTAGCCATCTAGGACGTAGAAGTGCAAGGTCTAAATTGTCTGCTCAATCCAAGGAGCCATGCATTTTAACACTTGATGCTGAGAAATTATATCAATAGCATCAAGTTGTCGTGGCATAATTTCCTCGCAAATTAATTCAGGTAATCTTTAGCTAGTTTACAAGAGAGTTTATACTGGAATTGTTGGTAAGAATCATGGAGGTTACCAACAATAGCATCTCGATAACTCACACGGCCCTCGGTGCCATTTTCAACCTACTCACGTTCAAAAAATGTCTCTAGCATCTAAAGGGCATCATCACAGATTTACCAATTTGGGTCCACAACCTTGTACAACATCAAGCTCAGCAGCCTATATATTTCACACTTTGGTATTTCCTGGCGCATGTAGACCTCCGCCTGCACACTAAAGTAACCATCAGCTATAGCAGGATTAGAGTAGTAGCACTGCAAACAAATTGAAGTCAAAACCCTTGTATGCATAGAAAGATCAAGCTTCAAAGAATATTAACTAAAGTTTGTAAGATCAATTTTGTTAGTTACAGAAAAGAAAGAGTGTTGATGTAGCAGCAAAAGCAAGTTAGGAATGTAATGATCAGAGATTTACCACATCTGTTCATAAGTACCGAATCAATGCAAGCTGGAAAAAGATCTAAATTTTTAAGAAGAGGGTTCTCTCAAAGCCAGCTTTGCTAAGGAAACTCCAGGATAGCCTGCCGTTTGCCTATTGCGGCCAGCAGTTCCACACCCTCCCTCTCCTGTGTACTTAGAATAAGATGGAGTTGAAGGAGAATAACTTAATGGGGCCCTAGGTGTAGGGTCATTAAACAAACTCATAAAAGAAAATGAAGGTAAAGAACTACCCTTTTATTCCTATCAAGTTGGAGAGGTTAGAATCCAAAAAAAATCTATCACAATACTATCTACATAAGAAGATAAATTGCAAATTAATAAGGATCAAAAACTAAGAAAATAAAAGAAAATGGAAGTAGAATATTAGATTGCCTCACAATAAGTATTTTTTAGAAGTCTTTAAGCTAGACTGCCTACTCAAGCCTTTCATCCTGAATCCACAAATAAAAGCTTGTTTTTACTCTTCTTTGGAATCTAATGCTCCTTAACTCCCTAATGCGCCATGGGGACTCCTTCTTCTCCTCGTAGAATATAGGAGCCCTCTTTATTTAACTTAACTACTGATAAATTCTCAAACTTTGTTTTAATGGAAAGGAGATTCTTTAAACATTTAATATTCTTCAAAATCTATGAAAGGACAAATCTATCTTCCTTTCCATCCATTTCAAAACCTACTTGGGTATGGAATTAATGTTACAATAGGTTGAGATGTCTGCTACTCTAGACTGGTGCAAGTTTGTTTTTTTTTTATCACTCCTCACCCACTTCCTTATGGTCGTCAAACTTTGTACACCCTCTTCTTTAGCATCTTTAGCATAAAGTGTTTTGTCACTCCTAGGTGGTATGGTTAGCACTTGATCTCTTAGGTTCACCTATATTTTATTATAAAGTTTACATTGATCTCTTTCACCATCCATGTTAACTATTTAGTTAAATTGAATCTCCAAATTATAAATGGTTGCATAATTAGAATGTGTCATCTATTTAAGTAGGTTCATGTAGGATTTAAATTTCCCAAATCTTTCTAATTTTTCTAATCTCACATTAAGAAAACATATAAACAATTGGATACTTTCATTTCATTGTGATGATGGTTGTTAACACTTAAGTCACTAATAGAACTCAAATGCTCCATAGGTCTACATACTCTAGCTCCTTTCTCCTTTCAAAAGGTGTTTACCCTATAGATAGCCATACAATTGGCATCTTTATAGTAATATTGGATATGCTCTATGTTTATGCATGCATAGAAAGGATGCCCATATATGCCACCATGATAACATGACCTCTTATAGCCCGTGTTACAATTTATCAATGTCTTACTTTCGTTCAGAAAATCATTAAATTCTACTTTCATATATGAAAATGCATGATTGCGATGTCAATCCTGATAATACAACATGTAGAAGAGCTAAACTATACATAAATAGAGGATGATAACAGAAAAACAAAACTAAGATTAACAAAATAGTAATTTAATAATCTCTAAAAATGACATCAAAAACATGATATAATATATCTACAATTATGCATAATCCATTATAGTAAGTTATTAAAATTTGAGTTAGGTGCAGCTCATCCATCTCTTCCATTCTAGTAACTATTTCTCCCCTTGCCTTCCTTCCTTTTTTTCCTCCGATTTTGAACTGTTATTCTTTCTTATTGTCTTTATTCATGGAATTCTCCCCAACCCTCTACTTGCCCTTCCTAATCCTTGAAACTTCTCACTCCTCTTATCCTCCTTAAGTCTCTTCTTCAATTCTTCCTAACTTATCCCTATCTTACTTTTTTTTAGCATACATATCCTCCTCCGCCTTACCCTCTTCCTTGTTCCCTAATAGCTCTTAGCCTAAGATTTCATCTTCTACTCCCTAAGTGACTACTTCTGCCTAGCTTCCATTCCTCTTAGCTTTCTTAATCTAATGTTGTTAGTGAAGATAATCCCTTTATTCCCTGTGGTTCCTACTTCCCTTTTAGCTTGAAAGAGATTTAATTGTCTCCCCATCCCTCCCTTGAAGTTTTCAAAATTGGGGCATTTAAATGGTCCTACACCTTAGTAGATTTTTTTGACAAGTTTTTAGCCTTTTTTTAAAATATATAAATGGGTTACCTATAATTGAAATTGATTTAGTTTAAAGCAAACACAAATCAATAAAGTTGATATATTCTTTTTCGGATTCAAAATTTCTTCAAAGCTTCTAAAAGTACTAGAATTGAATTCTTTGGACATAATAATAGTCCTATCTTCTTTTAGAAGTGGCAACTTGGATTGACCTAAATAAACTCAACCAAAGGATAGCTCCTTTCTAGGTAAATTTTCATAAATACTTATAGCATATTAAACGAAAGAAGGTTAAGTTACCTTTTTAGCATCCCTTTAAGTAGCTATTAGAAAAGGACCTTTTATAAACTATTAAATATGTAAGTTCAATAATAAAGACAAACTCATCCCTATTGAAGTCTCTCTAAGCTACCAATGGAAAGTAAAGCATAGGTAACCAACTAATATATGGAAGGCAACTATCTAATCGTTCATTTGAGATAATAAAATGATTTTATACAAGAACAATATAATAATTCCTTGGTTGAGATAAAAAGCTCCATCAACTACTCTTCTATCAACGAACAACTGATAAGCACATCTTGTAAAAGTGAAGATCAATTCTAGGTGTAAGGTGCTTAAAAAAGTTGGATTGTGAAGTAAATCACTTGTTAATATAGAAATCACATATAATATGTAAAATACACAAAAAGGGGGGTTGAATTGTGTCAAATCGTTTAAGATATTAATCTTTTAAAACTTCTTGATTTTGTTGACAAATTCAGATGATTATAAAAATAATTCACTTAATTTGGTGAGTAATGCAATAGCAAAAATCAGTATCTATTCTTCTAACAACAAGAAAATTAAAAAGATAAGAATTAAAGAATATGACGCCGCGATTTATCCTGGTTCACCCTTAACCTTGGGCTACGTCCAGTCCTCAGAGTCCGTCTGAGATTTCACTATAACCTTCAACGTTACAAGTATTATTTCTACACTTCTAGAGCCTCTTTAGGTCTCTTTCACAAAGTATTCTTTATCTGCTTCCTTAGCCTCTTCAGGCTCTAGCCTTTCTTTTCACTCGAAAAGATATTGTTTGAGCTTCACTTTACAAATATATTTGCTCTCTTTTGTGTGAGCACTTGAGCACAGAATTTCTCTAAGTATGCTTTTACAATCAGAATTCTTTGTATTGTATCATATGTTTTTTGTATCTCTTTTTTTGTTGTTGTTTATGAATATAACTAATATTTATAGCCTAAATCTTCAACGGTCTTCTTGAGAATTCTACTTGTCGAATCTTCTAAAAATAATTATTAGTCAAGTCCTGTAACTAACTCCAGCTAACTGACGTTCTAGTACATTTTTCAATTTCCATCGTCTTGCATAGATTTATATGCTTCGTCTGGTGTCTCATATGCTTCGTTTGGTGTCTTAGACTAAACACTTTGTCTGGTCCTTCCTATTCAGCTTTTACTAAGGTATCGTCTTGATTTGATCATGTGTGCTACTTACATTTATCTACGCACTTAATAAATTCATCAAAATAGTTCACACACTTCTATGATTATTATTATTTTACTTTCATCAAAATTAATAGAATAAGTGAAGTCTTCTTGACTTAACAAAGTCTTCTTGACTTAACAATCTCCCCCTTTTTGATGATACAAATAATCATAATTTTAGAAGATAAAAATAATATTCAGGCGAAAATAAAGATAATTGTCAGACGAATAATATTCAGACATAATATTCAGATGAATAAAGCAAGATACACAATGATATATAAAAATTGCTAATGCTTTCTACTGTTCTCCCCCTATTTGTTATTAATAAAAAAGATAGTTCGTTTAAGACACTTTAAAATTTCAGAAAACATTTGTTGAATGTCAGTGCGGATCGTCTTAAGGTCTTCTTCTATAGAAACATGTTGAAGTGCGATTTCCTCATGAAGATCACCCACTGTATCACCTAGTTCATCAACCTTAGTATTAATTTCTTCAATATTTTTAGCTAAGACTTCCTAAACTTCTGTCTGCTTATGACTAGCTTCATTCTATTTGATGAAATTCTTCAAGAACTCCGAATTAATAGTAGCATCTTGTAGTATTTCACTAAATGGATGAGTGTGTTCAAAAACAGATTGTTTTCTAAGTGAATCGTCTAATTCTATGATTTTGATTGAGGGTAATTTGAAAGGTTGTTTTCCTTCAGGAATATTAAGATCATAAGGTCTGAGTAAGTTTTAAATCGGTTGCCCAATAAGGTGTAAGAGAGATTTAACTAAAGAAATGAAAATTAAGGGTTTGAAATGAATGAGTAAATGCACAAAGGTTTCTAAGTTAAAATTGATACCTTCAATTGTGATACTTTGTACCTTCCTTCTAATATTGTGCCAACTACCTTGAAACTTTCGTCTTTGGTAGATGCTCCAAAAGTACTTCCTGATTCCCTTGATATGTGATGTGATACATAGACACCTACAGGTTGAGCTGCATAACATATGTCATCTATGTTCTTCACTGCCACTTGAATCTCTTCTTCTGTGAGATCATTTTCGTGTCGTTTAGGAAATTTCTTCGTCTTTCCCTTTTCTTTGCTTATCACTGGTGCTGAGCGTCTAGGTTGTACATCTGGTACAATATTGATTATTGTTCTGCTCGTTATTGGATAGATTGTATAAGGGTCTTTAGTAATTTTCAATGGATATGGTTCCGTCTTTTCATCTCGCAGAATACTGTACAGTCTTCGTTCTTCAGGACGTAGAAGATGTATCGTCTAATCATTTACTGTTATAGATTCAACTTGAACCTTGACTGTTTGTTTAGAAGGTTCTCTGATGATAATTGAACTTCTGTTACGATCAGGTGTTGATTCTTCTATGACCTTCATCTTCAAATCTTCTTTCTTTATCGGTTAAGGAGGGTTGTAAGGTACTAGCTGTTGTTTTACAGTCTGTGTCTTTTGGGGAACATCAAACGATGAAACCTTCTTCTGAACAAGTTTTGTCTTCTTTTGTTCTTCTACTGATTTGGAAGAGAGTTGTTGTTGAGGCTTCTTCTTCTCAAATACTAACTTCCTTTTTATCTCTTTCTCTCCAGATGATTGTGATAACTAAGTCTGGGGGATAGAGACAATTGGTTTGGTAAGCTGTTGTTGTTTCTCTTGCTCCTTTTTACTCGCAGATTCTCCACAAAGAATCAGAACTTTTTGTTTCTTCTGTTCTTGTTTTCATAAGCTCATTAATCTTGGTGACCTTCTTGACTTCTCGGGCTTTTCTGATTGGAGCGTCTTAGCCTTCCTCTTTAAAGACACTTGATGAGTTGGTTGTTGAACCTTGCTTTCCTTCCTTTCTGGAAACGTCTTGGCTTGTATCTACACATCAGACGATTGTTCAACCTTTTTCTCTACTGATATTCTTCCGGACGATCTAGGTTTTGCTTCTATTTCTCACGGAACATTTTCTTTCTTGCTTCTTCTTACTAAAAGCTCCCCCTTAGATTGTGCTTTCGGTGTAAAATCTACATCCGCTTCGGCTTCAGTCTTGATCCCCATTTTGTGAATAATAGAGACATTGATAACACTCTTAACATTCAACTTTACTCTGTTTCCTCTATCAAGTAGGATTCCAGATTCCTTGAAGAATCTTGTTAACAGCATACCGTAAGGTAAAGAACTACTCTTCACATGATAATCCTCCCTAGCCTTTATCATGTAAAGAACTACTCTTCACATGATAATCCTCCCTAGTCTTTATCATGTACTTCAAAATAAAGAACAAAAGATTTACCGATTGGTGAGTGAGTAGATGAAATAGACAATGTTCATCATTCATTGTCACCAAATCCTTTGATCCTGCTCTTGGTAAGATATAATGGAGAAGAAGTGAATGAAGAACCCTAGCCTTCGGACTGAGGGTTGAAGACTTCTTGACTCTTGGATTACTGGATCTATATAGTTGTTGATTGATGTTGGCTTTGTTTAGATGACTTTGAGCAATCCAATATGTATTGTTGAATAGTTCTGCTCCTTCATTTGGACACCCAATAGCCTTCACAACAAAATCTTGTGTGATTATGACCGACAACCCATCTACCATAAATACCAAGGTGTTGTCTACCACCTTCGTATTCTTCCAGAACTCATATACTTCATTCAAATACACCGTCTCTCGGATGTTGAAGAAGTTCTTCCAGCCAACTGCTTCAATCTCAGGTTAGATATTCATCCGATTATTCTTCAAAGAAGTAAAATCATCAAGTGACTTTTTAGCTTCTTTAGAACGAATCGTCTGGATCATGGAGTTTCAGACAAATGGTCATTTAACATTACCATATTCAGATTTCATTTGATTACCTTGAATTTGTTTTCACTTAAGGGTTTGGTGAAGATATCTGCCCATTGTTGATTCGTCTCAACAAATTGCAGATTGATGATCCTTTTCTGTACATAGTCTCTTATAAAATGATGTCTAACTTCAATATGCTTTGCCCTTCAATGTTGTATTGGATTCAGAGATTAAAAGCACTTGTGTTGTTACAGAAGATTGAAATCTGGTCTTCTTGAATAGAATAATCCTCTAATTGATACTTATTCCATAACAACTATGAACAATAGCTTGCAGCTGACATGTATTCAGCCTCTGTAGTAGATAGAGCAATTGAACTTTGCCTTTTGCTTGACCAAGAAAGTGACAGCCTCCACTTGTACTCTTTCTATCAATCCTAACTCTAGCATAATCAGCATCACAATAGCCAATTAACCTGAAATCTTTACCTTTCTCATACATTAAGCAAAGATCAGTAGTATCTGCCAAGTATCTCAATATTCTTTTGGCAGCAATATAATGAGATTCTCTAGGATCTACTTGAAATCTTGCACACAAACAGACACTAAACAATATAACAGGTCTACTTGCAGTTAGGTAAAGCAAAGAACCAATAATTCATCTAAAAAGAGTTTGATTAATCTTCTTACCAACTTCATCCTTAGATAAGACGATTGAGGGATGCATAGGAAACTTCAAAACCAGAATCACATAATTGACTTATACTAATCAGATTAAGCTTTAAGCCTTCAACTAGCAGAACATTATCAATAGATGAAAAGGAATCTTTAACAATTTTGTCGATCCCAACTATTTTGCCCTGCTGGTTGTCTCCAAAAGTTACTAATCTTCCTTGCTTATATTGGAGGTCTAGGAACATAGACCTTCTACCCGTCATGTGTCGCGAGCAATCACTATCCAAGTACCATTGGTGGTGGTTGCTTCTTCCGAGAAAGGAGATCTGCAGTGTATATTATATCCTTCTTAGGTACTCATATTTTCTTAGGTCCTTTGGGGTTATTCTTACAATTTCTCTTTGAATAATAATAAGAATATTGTTTCTTTTTCCTTCTATTGGGAACAAAATTCCTATTACGAAGAACATTACCATTATGAATAGTATTTCTGTTATTAAAGCCTAAACTACTTTTATCATTTGAATCTCTATAACTTCCAATCATATCATTCATCCTTTTTGTACTTTCTGTTAATTTCGATAAATCTACTGAAAGACTATTAATCCTTTGTTTTAGTTGATTAATTTCCTCAAATCTATCTACAGTTACTTTCTTTTTCATATCGTCTACTTGTTTCTTGAGGCATATGTTTTCTTCTTCTAAGAGTTTTGTGTTCTTCAAATTTTCAACAAATTTCTTTTTCAATAACCTATATTGTTTTCAGATAACATGTGAATCTTCTAACAATTTCAAATAGGCATCCTAAAGATCATCAAAGTTAGAAATTACCTCATCATCACATTCCCTTTCAGCTACTAAACATATATTTGCTTGTTCTGATGTTTCTAAGTCAGATTCAAATTCAGACGAATCCAGATCTTCCCATGTTGCCATCTTACTCTTTTTGTTGTCTTGACTTTTCTTCTGTTTTCTTTTGAACAATGGACATTCAGACTTGTAATATCCTAGTTTGTTACACTCATAGCAGAAGATAGAACTTTTCTAATTCTTTGAATCATCTTTGCTATTCTTTTTAAAAGAGAAATCTTTATTTCCCTTTGGTTTCTTTTTCCATATCCTTCTAATCTTTCTTGAAATGAAGGATAATTCATCTTTATCTTCACTTGAGTCTTAATCAGATTCACTGGCATCATCATTCTTAGTTTCTTCAATCTTTAAAGCTTTTGAAGATGTGCTTCTATTTTTCTGCATCCTCTGATTCTTCTAACTAGCCTTCAATGTAATAGATTTATCCCTTCTGGGTTTGTCTTCTGCATCAAGCTCTACTTCATGGATTTTCAGTAAACTAAGCAATTCGTCTAGCTTCAGCTTGCTTAAATCCTTTGTATTGCTGTTACTTTGGGTCTCCGTCTTTTTGGAATACTTCTAAGAATCTTTCTAACACGATCTTGACTTTCGTAGATTCTCCCTAGAGCTTTAAGTCCATTAATGAATCTTTGTCCTCACTTTGTAACAGTGTTTCTTGGAAACCTTGCTCTGATACCAACTGAAGTAAATTATTTGTTAATATAGAAATCACGTATAATATGTAAAATACACAAGAAGGGGGGTTGAATTGTGTGAAATCATTTAAGATATTAATCTTTAAAAACTTCTTTATTTTCTTAACAAATTCAGATGATTATAAAAATAATTCACTTAATTTGGTGAGTAATGCAATAGAGAAAATCGCTTTCTATTCTTCTAACAACAAGAAAATTTAAAAGATAAGAGTTAGAGAATATGACGCCGCGATTTATCCTGATTCACCCTTAACCTTGGGCTACGTCTAGTCCTCAGAGTCCTCTGAGATTTCACTATAACCTTCAACGTTACAAGTATTATTTCTACACTTCCAGAACCTCTTCAAGTCTCTTTCACAAAGTATTATTTATCTGCTTCCTTAGCCTCTTCAGGCTCTAGCCTTTCTTTTCACTCAAAATAATATTGTTTGAGCTTCATGTTACTGATGTATTTGCTCTCTTTTACGTGAGCACTTGAGAACAGAATTTCTCTAAGTATGCTTTTACAATCAGAATTCTTTGTATCGTATCGTATATTTTTCGTATCTCTTTTTTTTGTTGTTTACGACTATAAACAATATTTATAGCCTAAATCTTCAACGGTCTTCTTGAGACTTCTGCTTGTCGAATCTTCTAAAAATGGTTATTAGTCGAGTCCTGTAACTAACTCCAACTAACTGACGTTCTAATACATTCTTCAATTTCCATCGTCTTGTATAGATTCATATGCTTTGTCTGGTGTCTCATATGCTTCGTCCAGTGTCTTAAACTAAGCACTTCATCTGGTTCGTCCTTTTCAGCTTTTACTAAGGTATCATCTTAATTTGATGATGTGTGCTACTTACATTTATCTGCACACTTAATAAATTCATCAAAACATTTCACACACTTCTCTTATTATTATTATTTGAATTTCATCAAAATTAATAGAAGAAGTGAAGTCTTCTTCACTTAACAGATTGATCACGTGTAAAAGTAGAGAATATAAGCTTGATAATATAGTAACCACTACCAATTCTCTCTATGATCTTCAATTTCTTGTAATGAATGATTATGATACTTTAAATGATTTAACACTAAATAAATCTAAAATGAAGCATGGATAAAACCTAATAAGAAGATTCTATCAAATCGTCTTGCAACCTAACCCTTTAATGATTATCATTATTGAGAATCTGAGGGAATTAAATTTCCCTTCTAAATAGTTAGTAGTTAAAGTTTCCTTAAGAATCAAAAGCCCTTAATTATTAGTCTATTGGAGACCAAAATCAAGTCACATAAATTGAATGATTTCTAATATATTGCTTTTGGGAATTGGTCTATTCTGAATAACCTTTAGTAACACTATAATGGTAAAACCTTACTAGCTTATGATGAATCCAAAATGATAGGAATGACTCTATATTAACCAGATCAACAAATTCATCTCAAACTAGTTATCAATCATTAAATGACTCTTATCATAGTAACCTTCCTATATGATTCTAACATTATCTTTATTATAAAGAAATTATGGTTAGATATATTGAACATTAATACCATATATCCTTTGGTTAGCAATTAATGAATTTAATTCCACTATTTCTGTCTATGAAACTAATGGTCCTTTAAGAAGACATAATTTAAGGAACTTAAACTTCAGTAATTGTTAAAGGTTTTCACTAATCAAAATTTTGCTTTTGATTATTTCAATAACTTGTTAGGAAGAAAAAGGAATGTTCCTTTGTAGTACAAGTCCCTCTAAAAACTCATACCCAATCAATCACTCATGAACAATTTTTCGCTCGCAAAAATTATTTTTAAATAAAATATGGATGTGAGACCATTGTCTTTAGATCTGGATAATGCCCTAACATTTGATGGATTTAATTCTTTCTATGTTAACCTTTTGGTAATATAGCATTTTCTACAATTTTAGAATTCTTCTTTAAAAAAAAGATTCGGGATCTCAATACATCATTCAACTTTTTGATTCTATAAAACCCAAAGATGATTTTTTAAAGAAAATTTAGCCAATCTCTTACCATAACACCATTTACAAGATAATCTCCACATATTATATTAGTCCACCAGATGGCACATAAGAGGATGATAAATTGTGTGTATTTACTTGTTTTATTTGAGAACTAAAGAATGAATTACCTATTTAATAAATAATAATGGAAAATTCATATATGATAATCTCAAAGTAATCAAAATGATAATTAAAAAGAGTAAAGAAAGAGATACAAATTAATTCATAAAGGTTCAACCAAATACTTAGCTTATATCCACTCTTCAAACTCCATTTGGTAATTTATTATACAAATTTAAACTTTTTTAGGGACAATGATTGACCAATATGACATACTAGTCGATTAGTTTGTGTTAATTTTACCTAAAAATACCTTAAAACATTAACATTAGTTGGCTAAATCATTTTATTAGTAAATCAAACTTCTTAAATTAAGTCTCTCGAAACTTTTTAGATTCTTTTAAAGATTAAACCACACTCATTTGAAAAGAACTTAATCCTAACTTTTTTAAAAGTTTTGCAAAAAATTTTGATGCATTTATAAGATTTTCTTTAAAATCCTTTTTGTAATTTTCTCCTAATTATAAACAAAGTATATGAAATATGTCCTAAGTATAGATGAACATACAATGGTTGATCCCTTACTTAATTGAAATAACTAAGATAAGGTTAAAAGAAAGATTAAAATAATTTTTACATATGGAATGACTTCATTCTTTCTTATTATTGGTTCACTTAATTTGAATTGTCTTGAAACTCTCTTGCATTGCAATTGGTGCTTCAATTTGCTCATCTAATCCTTCAATCATATTGATATTCCATTGAACTTGATATTTCACCTTTTGTTTGAATCTTTTACAAATTAAATTACTAATATCCCTAAAGATAAAATATTAGTAGTAACAATTTTGTTATCATTAAAATTATAGGTTATATCCTTACTTGTTCCATTATATTTGTTGACATGATGAAATAGTAACCCAATTTTCAATCTAACTCAATAGGAATTCATCTAAGGAAGAATTATAGGAAACAATATTCTTCTAGCTTAAGAACTTATAAAAAATACCATTTAACTACTAGGGATAAAAACTATAAAATAAAATTAGATTTTCAAAAGAATTTTAATTTGATCAATGATTTGGGTTCCTATGGTCCTTATCAATTGGATAGTTCAATGCTTCATAACCACCACCTTTAACATCATTATAAATAGAGAACCTATTTCTCTTATTAAATTTTCCAAACTTCTTCTACAGGGTAGTCCACTTTGACCTTTACTTATTTACAATTTCCACAAAAGTATTAACATGACTAATCTCCAAAAACATTGACACCAATAGATCATGTAGTTATCACTATAAATATGAAGCCATGAAAGTGTTCAATTTTTTATTTGTAGATGATTTCTTTCTTTTTAAAAAGTAAAAACATTCCTTCAATAATGTGTTTTGTGAATGCGTTACAGCTATTTGAAAACATATCTAGGCTTGCAATCAATAATAATAAAATTTTTATTTTATATTTTTTGAAATTTTAAGGAAAAGATCACAATTAACATGTCTCGAGCATCAAATTGGAAACTTGCTTTATGAAGTACCTGGGGATACCAATAACTATGTTGAGACCAACGTATATTGACTACCTCTCTTTTATAGAACAATTGGAACATAATTTAGACAATTAAAATGCAAATAACTTGTCCTTTATAGGATGCTAAAGTATGGGCAAGTTAATTTTCAAGAAAGATTCATGCAGGTTAGCTTGACTCAGGTACACATCTTCTTCTTTGAATACCTTCCTCTTACACACTCCTTTCCTCCTTTTTTTCTACATCTTCTTTAGAAAACTAGATATACTGCCACCATAACATCATCTATCTACAACCATCTTCTTTTTCAATTTTGAACCGTTACTTTTCAACCTTTCACAACTGCTAAAAGAATTTGTTTGCTTTCTTAGCTTTGGTACATGATAATGCAGTCTTTGGCTGACATTGGTAAAGATGAATTCCCAACTTTGTTTACCCATGTCCCTCCTAACTCCCCCC
>JAOSBM010000003.1:17547604-17558477 GCA_027568955.1 Erythroxylum tenue
CTCCTTCGACCCTTCTCTATGATCAGACTCGAGGAGTAGGGGGGCTTATGGTTAGGTCGGCAGGCCCGGGCCCAGGCTCAGGTCCAATCGTCAAAGGACCAGTTGTAGGTAACAACCCCCATGCATACGTGAAGACCTACGCAAAAACCTAAACCTAGCAACTATCCCTTATATAAGGTATTATTTCGCCATAATAGAGGTACGAGACTCATACACTGCTTTTCTCTGTTTTTAGCTGCCCAATACCTTCACCAAAAACTTAACTTGAGCGTCGGAGGAGCCTGCCAGGAACCAACCCCTGGCGTATCTTTGTTGTTTTGCAGGTATTCACGAGCTCGAGCTTGCCGAAACGATGGATCCAAGCAACAGTATCCAGCCTCAACAGAATCAGGCTGAACCACGTACTAATATGGTGATTCAAGATAACAATAATATTATGAAAAGGTTCAATTTATTCATGGTGTGAATGCTTATATGGACAAAACAACTTCTCCAACGATTTTAAGGTATTCTATAATTTATTTGGTTCATTTTTAACTTATCTTGATTTTGGTCTAAGTCTATATAACCATTGAAACCAAGATTTTACAATTTGGTTATAACTTAGTGACAATATGTCTAGATTTATAGGTTACTTTTACTTGTTTATTTAGATAAAATCATAGATATATGAACGAAAGTGGCTTAGACGTGTGCTATTTTTTCCTATATGTATATGTTTACCTAATAAAAAGTTAGGGGACTGTTTATTTTAACTTTTATTTTTTATTCTATATGTTTGTTTTCAAATTCAGAAAAAGAAAGTTTGAATCAGTTTTTAGTTTTAGTTTCTTCTAATTTCCCATAATTTATGAAAATAATAAAAAATAATTTTTATTTTTGTTTCTTTTTTCATAATATAATTTACAATCAACTAAATATATAATTATTTAATTATTTAATATAATTTATTAATAAGAATTATAAATAATTTTATTTAATATTATATTTAATTGTTTAATGTTAATTATTAATAAGAATTATGAATACTTCAATTTAATTTAATAATTAAATTTTCATAATTAAATTAAGTTTTGCAAAAAAATAATGTTAATTTAGTAATTATTAATAAATATAATTTAAATTTAAAATATCATCAAATATCTAAATTTTAATAATTTTGTTTTAATAATTTAATAAATATTAATCTATAAATAAAATTTTAATTATTAGATTATTTATTTTAATAAAATATAACAATATTTTACTAATAATTTATCAAAGAGACTAAAATAAAATTAATTAATTAACTAACTAACTAAAATAAATTATCTTTAAATTTGATATAATATGTAATATTAGATTAATATTGCTCTCAGTGAAGATTTGATCTAATATGTAATATTTAATTTAATAATTAGATTAAGATTGCACTCAGTGATGATTTGAACTCGGATGGAATGGGAGAGTTGGCAGGACCAATAATTCCTTGAAAAGGGCTTTTCCCATTCATTTCCAGGACGAGACTTCTTCATTTTCAATATGAAATTTCTTGTAGGAATGCTCATAAGACAATGAGAGGTTCGAGATGAAGAGAAGCAATAAATTCGGAGGTGGTAAAAAGTTTCACAAATTTTTTTTAAAAAAAATTAAACCAAAAGAGATAATAAGATTTATCTTCTCCTCTTCCTGCCTTTTCCTAATTGACCAGATTTGAAAGCATTCTCCTGTTCTTGGAGGAAAGCCCTTGCCTTTCCGAATCTCTCTGTTCTTTCTGCCTGCTGTAATGACTTCTCTTTTTCCTTTACTTCAAATAGGAAATAATTATCCTTGCGTAATTCTCGAGCTGCCCCTTTAGCTTCCCGTTTTAGTTGTTTCTTCAACTTTCTTACCTCAGCTCGATCACGATCTGGATCATAATCTCTACCCTTAACATAGCTGCACAACAGCATTGGGGTCAACCCAAGGCATTCGAGAATAGCAATATTTATTATCTAATCTAATGCAGCACAATCAGGAACTGGGTTTAAGGAAATTTACCTCTCCTCAAACTGGGGATTAACTAATTTAATGGGAACTGGCTTCTGCTTCCTCATTTGCAGTGGTCGGCGAATCATATGATGTTCCTCAGCTTTGCTATTAATAAGTTGGGCAACATTGTTAAATTTATCTTGCAATGCTGTTTCCATGTGTGGTTGATTCGCCACTTCAAGTGCCAAACTTGCAATAGGCAAGAATATTTCAGGAAAGGAACTGAAATGTTTGCAACTGTCAACAAATCCTTTGAGAGTCTCTACAAGGGTAACCAGCGCACTGGCCCTGCAAATAAAATTCATTTCTCAAGATTTAGCTAATAGCAGGAAGCTCCATAACTCAAACAAACAAATAAACAAATGTAGCTGATTTCTTGACAGAACCCTGCATACGAAAGATAAAGCATTCTCCACCTGAAACAATCTGAGCTGAAAAAAGAAGAATCCTCTGGCATCTCCATCACTGAGAGTAAATTTAAAGGACCTATCTCATTTACATGACCACGTATGTAAAGTAGGTCTCCAAGCACTTTTTGTTCCATATGATGATAAAGCTGCCACAAAGTAAATAGTATGATGGAAAATATATTACTGTTCCTCCTGCAGAGTCTAGGGACAATCGACATAACAAACCATGTGAAATTGAACAACATGCCAAAATCCACAATGACAATATATACCTGAAATTCCTGAGAAGGATTTTTTGTATTGGCTGCCATCAGCAAAGTTTTGATAAACATTATGGCTTCAGGACAAAATTTCTGAGATTGTTTGCTCACCTGCAATGCATTGATGTTGTTACATTGATTCCAAAAACCAACATGTCAAAAATGAAAGTTGCAACAAAATTCAAGTTCACTCACATCACAAACAGTTCTCTAGAAGTACAAATATTGAAAATCCACGCATAGTTTGTCATAAGAAGGGGAAACAATGAGATGACTTTGAATGTTAAATCGATTAAAAAAGATTGAATTTGTGAAGGGAAATATGTGATGGTTAAGAGTTTACGTACAGAGAGAACCATGGAACATAAGAAAGAACCAACAGCTATGTCACGCCCTGAACAGATGGGACAACGCAGTAGATATTCACACATCAATAATAATGCTGGAGTCATGACAACATGGCGGAAGTCGGAGCAAGGGAAAATCATGGACCATAGCTGCAAAAGGCACAAAGTTTTAAAGGAAGGCCAGCAACCATTCCCTGCAATGAAAGAATTATTAAGCCAAAAGACCCATTGAGCAACTCAGAAAAGAATTGAAGGAAACACTACAGTGTTTTCTTCTTTTGCTCTACTAACCTGAATTCTTTACAGCCTCACAAAATTGAGTTCGAATTCGTAAGATCCGCTGACGAGCACATATTGCAGAAAAGTATGGAATCTCAACACTCATCTCCATCAGGGGCTTGACCAGTAAATTCAACAAGTTAAAATTTAATGGCGTTTTATTAGCTAAGACAGCAAAATACTGCAGCAGGACACCATAAAAGACCTGGAAAAAAACAGCATTAAACAATAGTAATAGTATACAAATGAACAGATGTTTAGAACTGAAAGTTACCAACTACAGCAATGAACTTCTAGAAATTGAAACTGTCAATATTTGAAAAACCCAACTTTGTAGCAAAAGCAATGCAACATTGATCAATTCCTCACATCTATATGAATGCTACTTTGTTTTTAATGTTCATCACTGTATGAAGCAACCAATTTCTGGCAAAAGCAATTAGTTTTCTCGTATCCATTGTGCCACCTTGTTTTTGATGTCAATCAGTTCTAAGCTCCCTACAAACTAGAGTGCTTAATTCTAGGATATCAACCTATTCCATAAGTGAAGCAACTGCTTTACAAATTGTTTTGTAGGCAAGAAGAATAGACAATGGATAAACTTGGTCTCTAACCAAGCTATCAGATATTGGGCCATTTAAATTATCAAAATCCATCGACTCTTCCAACTAACATCCCCCTATTCTAGCCACCACAAAGACAGAAATGAGGACATGAAGAAAACAATTCCAAAAGAAAAAATCAAAACAACAGAAAAAGAAACAAATAAAAAGCAGCCATGAAATTTAAATACCTGCATTTTCTTCCTATTTTCTGCAGCAAGCCTTATTGCATTGGTTGCCCGAATTCGATTGATTACAACAATAACATTTTCATTAGAACAATTCTCCACCAGTGCATTCAGTTCTTCCATGTTTTTTGGAGCTTCAATTAAAAAGGGAATGTCCACTGGAGCTGATTGTTTTCTGCCACTTGTTCTCATTTTCTTTGCATCCATTGACTCTGTGTCTCTACTAACAGTTTCAACAATGTCTTTAATGTATGAAATATTTTGGTCTTTTGACTCTAGTTCTCCCTTACAACCATATTCTTCATCATCCTCTAAATCCGTCCCAATATTATCATCATCAATATTACAACCATATTCTTCATCATCCTCTAAATCCGTCCCAATATTATCATCATCACTCTGTTCCCAGTTCTTCAAATTGTGAATCTTATCTTTTACACCGTTCTCTTCCACACTATTTTCTTCACTCGATCCCTCATTGGCACTAACATGTTCAGCACTTTCTGAATCATCTGAAGAATCCTCATCGCCATCATCAGATTCACTCCCATCCTTTCTTTCTAGAATCTTGTCAACCCAGCCTTTTTTTGTTTTAGCCTCTTCTTCAAAAGAAAACGAGTCACCAAGATCATCCCCTGATATTGACCTAAGCTTCTGGCAGGGTGGCTTTGCAATGTCATCATTTTCTTCATCAGTCAATTCTTCGGCTGCAACCATCCTTTTCTTACGCTCTTCCTGAATTATCAAACACCAATTTAAGATAGAAATGTCATGCAATATGTGATCATCAAAAAAACACGTTCAAAAAATTTATTTCAGCTTCTCCAGTCAAGGTTTCTCCTATTACATAACATTGCTACAAAAAGCAGTAAAGGTTGCCTGTCAAAAAGAATTCTAGTTCATGATGGTGCAAATGTCAATATACCACAATCACCATGATTGGACACCTCAGCAGAAATGAACTAACGCTGGAAGGCAAGCTAGTCAAATTCATGGCATGTTAAAAAACCAGAGAATGGTCTAACTTTTAAGAAGTGTTTTCTATAACAGTCACTTTGAGCATAGAACACAGATAATGTGCCACTGTCTAGCTGTATCTCCAAATATGACAGAAAGAATCTAATCACAAGGCCAATACAGCAGCAGGATACAAGACTCTTCTGTGCAGAAACACAAACAAATATGAAGCACAAGATGATAATGATCTACCTCTAATTGTTCTAGCCGTTCCCTCTCCTCCTGGGCAATCTCTTCTGGTGTCTTTGTTCTGTCTGATGGCTGAGCGCGAATGTCTAGTAACATCTCACCAACAAGTTTGTCATAATAATCAGCACCTTCCTGCCAGAAACAGAAAAGGTATGAAGTTTATGACCCAAACTAGACAACCAGATAGCAAGCAGTAGTTGGTTAGCTTGACATTTTCACAACATACATAAAATGACAGAATAAATTAAAACAAAATTCATGCAACAGAAATGTTTTAACAGAAAAAAAAAAGCTTCCTACATGATAGCTCTATAATTGGTAAAGATCTGACTTAACAGATGTTGAAGAAACCAATGAAATGGAATAAATTAGAAATTAGGGGAGTACAGTAATGACTTGTAAATGATAACAATATTAAAAGGGCAATAAACAACTAAAATCAAATATAAGATCAAGAACCATTTTGGCTGTACCTTCTTAGAAGTTTCTGCGAACTGTTTCTCTAAAGCTTCATCCTTAACATGTTCATCAGGAATTTCCTTATTCACAAGGGCTTTCAAGGCATTCATCTTGCCTGGTTGAGTCAAAGATAATAGGACCTGAGACTGCACCAAAGATGAGAAGCTTTTATCCAGTTCTTCCATCAAATGTTCATTCTCTTCCTTCTCTCTTGCCCTTTCAGCCTGGTATGTAAAACATAAAGAATAAGAAACTAAACCGAGAAATAGTTATAATATCATGAATAATGCAGTCTAATAAGGCACTAGAACCTTGAAAAACTTGCTCTTTAAGATAACCTCTTCCATGACTTCCTTCTTCGTTTTGTGCTTCTGCAATAGGAAAGTCACCATTTAAATAAGATTTAGGACAGATTATAGTATTAAAACAGAAAACATCAGCAAGGTTTATAGCTATGTATCTGCCAATTTTACTTTCAGGTCTCATAATCTTGTAGGTAGAATCATCCAAAAAATTTCAGACATGACAATAACAGAACAACCCAAACCAAGATAGCAAAGGAGGCCTCACATTTTCCTCTCCATCCATACTTGATGGATCATGACCATTAATTCCCTTCAGTATTGCCAACTTCTCTGCAAAGAGAAATATAAACAAGTAAGGATGGAATCGTTGACAAAAAACCAACAACACACAAATTGATAATTTAATTCCCTACACAAGTTATCAAAGAGAACCATCACGCAAAGAAGCATAAAAGAATCCCAAATAAAAACAACCTGCAAAAAATCCAGACTCCAAACAAGTGAAACAAGAGGAACGGAGGGAATATCCGAGAACAACAAGACACCTTAATATTAGCCTAGAAAACAATGCACACACATAAAAGAGTAGAATCCAGGCTATATAATGAAAATATTATCCAATATCGGCTTACAACGCTTTCACTTAATTCAACATTTATTATCAGGTAATAAGAACTCCATATCTGTAAGCAATACTGAGTGCATACATACTCTGTGCTTCATCAGTCTCCTCATTTACTTGATCATCGTCAGACAGCATTTCATCCTCAAAATCGTCTCTTTCCGAAAAGGGACCGAGACCATCAGCATCCAAGTTATCGGCTTCATCCCCATCTGATAAATTATACTTGCTCTGCTTCTTTAATTTCAACTAAAACATCCATATAATAAACAAATTATTACAGAGGACAAGAGGAAAAAAAAAGAATCAAAATAAGAATAAGAAACAACGAAAAAAACCTGGTGCTCGCGCTGAGACCTCATGATACCCTTCTCAAAGTCACCGAGCTCGCCATTATTTTCTCCAATTCGCTTGTCCACGAAGACCGAGCACTTTGTACTCTTCTCGTACTCCTTGAGCAGCGTGTTTTTTCTCTTGTAACCAGAAAACGACAAAGTTTAATCCACAAATTGAATTCACAAAGGATTTGAAGAAGAAGAAGGATGGAACGGAATTGTAGTTACCTTCTGGATGGCGCGAGAACGGGCGAGGCCAATACGACGCTCTTCACCTTTGCGTTTCTTACCGAGGATGTCGAATTTCCGGCGAGACCACATAACCTCGAACGGGTTGAAACTTGGGGCGTTAATCGTCATGGATGCAGCTTTTGGACCCGTCTTTTTCCTCTTCTTCTTGCTGTTAGCGTCGCCGCTACTTCTTCCAGCGATTTTAGCCATTGAGGTTATTTGACCGAGGAGGAAGGTGGGGTCTAGAGTCTAGAATGGGAGACTGACGATGGGGTATAGAGTTTGGGAGTTTGTTTGTAATGGTAGGTTGTGGGCTTAGCGAACGTGACGACGACGAAAAGGAAGATAGCAACCGGCACCGCTGCTTTTTTCCTTTTCCTGGTTGATTTTGCTCGTAGAGTGTTCAAAACCGGCTGGGAGAAGGAAAGTCCCGCTCTAGTTCATGACGTAGCGGTACGGAAAAGGACGCTAGGGTTAGGAGTCGACTGAGACAAAAGATAATTATAATAATAAACACCTAACTATTACACTTTTTCATTAGATTTAATATTCAAGTCGTGCATAATTGTACAAACTTTATCTTTTATTAAATTTAACCACAAACTTATTTGAAATTTAGCATCAAAGTCCAAATTCAGGCACATATTTATAAGTGTAAGTAGACTCATTTATTTTTATGAAGTCAATGTGCATACTACCCTTTAATTCAAGCTGTCTAATTGAGATACTCATAATTTTAAAAAATAATATCTAATTTTTAGGGATAACAAAAAGATTCGAGTCAAACTTGATTTTTTTTGTTACAACTAAGAGAAACGAAAATTACCTCATAAAAGAAATACCACAGGCATCAGCCTATATAATCAAGGAGAGGGTTTCAGAAATATTAACTCAAACTTGAAAATTTGAAGCAATGTCATGACCCAATTTAGCCAGACAATTTGCGACAAAATTACCTTCACGAAGTACATGCCTAATAGAGCAACTCTAATTTTTAGCAAGTAAAGCTTGAATATCCACAGCCAAAACATACAGGGGATGTGAAGAGATAACACCACAAGTCACCATCTGTACCGCCTCTAGGCTATCCAATTCTACAACGACTTGCCAAAAATCGTGATCCCACGCAAAAATCAAACCATCTCGAATGGACCATAACTCCCCCACCAAGATAGTTGAAACACCAAGTCGAAACGAATATCCCCTAGCCAACGACCAAATGAATCACGTAACAACCCTCCACCACTAGTCAGCCCAGGATTAACAATAGAACTGCCGTCACAATTCAACTTCACCCAACTAGTTGGCGGCGCAGTCCAACCAATCCATCGTCTCACACCATGATGCTTCGGTTGTGAAACAGAAGTCAGGGATACATCCATAGCCACTTTAAAGACACAGTCATTCAAAATTGATAAGGAAAGAAACTCCTTTTGAAAGATTAAGAAATTCCGAGCCTTCCACAACCACCAAATACCTGCCAAAAACCAATGTGTCCAAGCAAAACCAAAAGGACCCACAGTAGTAGCACACAGATTTAAAGCCAGCCAATCAACCAAATTTGCCGCAGTAAAAAAGTTAACAGGAATACCTCACTACTGCTACCATGCAACCGCACGACTACAATCACGCAACAAATGCAAAGAAGACTCAACATATAAAAAGCACACTCCAGACAAATTAGAAGTAGCCAAATCTCGGCCGAATCTCAAAGAATTTGTTGAAAGACAAGAGTGCCCAAGTAAAGTCAATAAAAATGGTCTAAATTGATGGAGAGAGGAATTTTCTAATTCTATTCAAATTACAATTCTCATAATGAGCACGTCATCAAATAGAAATCTTATGAATCACGACCACCTTTTTCCCATTACAATTTACAACCCAAGATAGATCTTTTGGGATATGGAGTCAAATCGAATATTATTGTTAAGCTAGTAATGCTTATGGAAAATCATAATGACTCAATTTCATAAGTCAAGAAAAACTAGTCAATTGTATAAATAATTTCACAAGTATTAGGTTTAAATTTTCATTTGCAAACCAAATTATAAACACTAATCTTTTTAGTGAAAAGCTATTTCTTGATAAGTTACCTTGGTATTCCATAGAGATAAGGTCATGTAAAGAAATTTTGATAAAATAAATAAATAAAAGTTATATTTAAATTAACTATGAATTAGAGTTTTGGAGCTTTCTACTTTATAAAGTAAATGGAGGTTCAAGTAAATAAATAACTCATTTACTTAGGATTTATATACCTATTTTTTATACTGATAATTTTTTTAAAGTATTTAATATATTCCAATTTGAAGTATTTAAGTATTTAATGTCTATTAACTAAAGTTCTCTATAATAAGATTCATTCTGATATTGCCTATCACCTATATAATATGCTTCTTTCAAATGTCTTATCATTATTATTCATTCCCTCACGCTTAGGGTCTGAAGTTTGAATACGTGAGAAAATGATTCAAAAATCTCACACATTTCTAGGTAAGCATGAACAAAAAAAAGGCAGCAATAGGTTACAAAAGGCACTTAAACTTTTTAAAAAATAATTCAAGCTTTCTTTTTATTTTCTCTTAAAATTTTCAAATGAAAACTGACTTCCATCAAAACTCAAATGTTAGAGTAAGTTCTGACATTGTTTTGCAAAAACTTGATGACAAATTTAGACAGATATATAAATGATACAACACTAGAAACATGGACCACCCCCACTTGCCCCACTATGGCTCTGTCAACGTGGCTATGTAGTTGATCTTTAATAATGTAAACTTGATCATTTTTCAAATGATACGAAAAGAGAAATGTCTGACGCATTTATAGGTGGGAAAATTAGAGTGAAGCCATATACACTTACCCCACTGCTTCTAAAAATTTTTTAAATTTAGAATTATTATTTTAAATTTTAATTTCATACAAAAATAAAATTTTGCCCTCATTAATTTAATTGGTGACAAAATAATAATAATTATTATTATAGATATATTAAGATATAAAATAAAAATAAAATCTGAGTCTATCTATTTTTATTAAGATTACTATTATTTGAGCCCATGACTTTTTTAAATGAAAGCTTACAAATAGAGAGATAAAAAGTACATACTTAATTGATTTTTTTAATAAGATTTTTCTACCCTTTTGACTTCTTCATCACACTACTTTTTGACTTTTTGGCTTTTCTTTCCCTAACTATACAAGGACTAACATACCCAAAGCAAAAAAACAATAATCTATATTAAATGCAATTGTGGAAAGGATTCCTCCACAGGCTTTACCCCGTTTTAGTGCTGATAGGTAAATTCTCACTTTTTTCTTTGGAAGAATGTGTAGTATGTATAGAGATGAATTCTTGTAAGTTGTAATAGAGTTGGTACAGTCTTAATCTTTACATTCTTTTAGACTTTTAGTGAAGACGCAAGATAAGATTTCTCATTGTAGACGAAAAATCGTAACATATAAAATTGTAAAAATGAATAAAAACAGTACAAACCATCTAGCACTAGTGATAAGAGGGATAAAAGAAATACCCTAGATGTCCTTATGAATAAAAATAGATGGGCTCAGATTTTATTTTTATTTGATATCTTAATATATCTATAATAATTATTATTAT
>JAOSBM010000003.1:17625715-17647348 GCA_027568955.1 Erythroxylum tenue
TAATTATAGGGTTTCCAACGCAACGCGACTCTTTTATATAAGTTTTTGTTCGCGGATGTCGGATATTCGTTTCGGTTTGATTCGAATTCGTTTCGTTTCCGTTTCCTTCGATTTCGCTTTTGAGTTTAGGATCCGAGCCCTTCAATTCGCTTTCAGATCCGTGATTGTGTTTCCGATTTATGACTTCCGATCTGATTGGTATTCCGCTTTTTGTCTCCGATTTTACTTTCATTTGGACTCCGTTCGTTCGGATAAAAATTCCTTCGTTTATTTCTGCATGCGTTCTTTGTTTCGCTTTCCGTTTTTCGGTTGGGGTCCGGTTCCGAGATCGGGTCCCAACAAGTTGCTTCCTTATAAAGCCATTTACAATAACTAATATAGAGCAAGTTTTGCTCTAACAAGATAAATTGCTTCTTCTTTTAAAGATCTTGGACATAAGTCAAATTTATGGTTATGAATGTTGTTTTGAAATTACTTAATTACGCCAAGATGTTGAAGGTTGTTAATGAATTCTTTTTGTTCCTCTTTCCTAAGGTGAGTAATCCTTCTACTTTCAAGGATTTGAAACCTATTGCCTACTATAATGTAATATAAAAACTTATATCGATGTTGATAGCAAACTAATAGAAGGAGCTACTCCTTAGGTGTATTGATTTTACCTTAGGAGAATTTATAAAAAGACAAATCAAAGCACCAAGGATCTTATCAGATAAAAAGGCACCTTTAATGGCCTTTATCTAATTATTTATATAGAGTCATCCTTAGACCTCAAATCCCTTTTGTCCCTTTTTAGATTAATGGTATATTATTTAATTTCTTAAAAAAGCAGGGATATTCTTAAGATTAAACACATTAATATAGTTGGATCATTTTCTATTCCTTGATTAAATGTTCAAAGATTTCATCTTATTAATAGATAATCATTTAAGTTTCATTTATTTTTATCTTTGAAAAGTCAAAGGCATTGTATGTGTTTTATGTTTTCAAAGTAGAAGTAGAGACACAAAAGGACAAAATAATTAAGATTATAAGATTTGATAAAGGTCAAGAATGCTATGTTAGGTGCACAAAAGTAAGATAAAGATAGCATATATTTATTATATTTCTTCAAAGACGATACATTATTTCACAACATGTAATTGCATGTTTATCATAACAAATTGATATAGAAAAAACAAGAAATCATACCTTTATAGGTATGGTGAGAAGCATGATTATTAATTATAGTCTCCTATTAAGTTTATGAAGTTTCACCTTGAAAACTATAATGAACATCTTAAATAAGTTCCATCAAGATCCATTCCTAAAAATCCTTTTAAGATTTTGAATGAAAGGAAAACAAATTTAAGATATTTACACATATGGGGTTGTCATACTAAAGTAAGGATTTATAATCCAATGATAAAGAATTAAATATAAGGATAGAAAACAGTTATTTTATTGACTATAAAAAATCTATCCTTTAAATACACCAAAGATACTTGAAGCTAAAAATGCGGGATATATCAAGGATTATAAATTTAGTGGGAGTATTTCTCGTTTAATTGAATTAAAAAAATAAAAAAAATTATTTTAGATATATTGGTTTTCATTAAGTACTGAAGGATATGAAGGACAAATTTATTCAAGAATCAAACATGAGGCATCAAACAACATATTCTTATGTACACAACTTGGTGAATTGGATTAGTCAATTGGTGAGAATATATCTAGCAGACTACAGGGGAGTTTGTCTAGTACTACTGAAATAGATCCTAACAAATATAGAATGTCAATCACCCTTAGGAGTGAAAACGAGCTTTTAGAAGTAGAGGAAGAAGAAGAAGATGAAGCCACTATCTAAGAAGCGGAAGTAGAGAAATGGCAAGAGATAATTGAAGAAGAAGACAAGCTAGAAACCTTTGTCTAGGAAGAAGAAGAATGGACAAAGGTGGTTAAGGAAGAATTAACGGAGGAACTAAATAAGAAAACTATTGGTGAGTCATTGGTAGCCACCTTAAGTACGAAGGGTTCCCACTTCCTGCAAGCCAAATATTTTGAGTCAACCAAAGATTTAAGGAGTTTGGTTATCCCTTACTTTATTATCAGTTTGTCATTAAAAAGGGCATTAATGCACTTGATAGGATTTATTAATTTGATAAATTATGCTTTTATTATTATCTTACAACATATGACTTACTTACAGGCTACGAAACTGCTATGTGGAGAAACGGGTGGAAGTAAACAATTAATTATAGACTCAGAATGATGATAAACATCGAGCTAAGAATGTTAAACAAGCACTGCATAAGAGGCAACCCATGAATTAAGGTAGGTTTTTATTTTAAATTCCATGTTATTTTGTTTCTATTTTGATGTTTAACATAGAACTTTATTTCATTTTATTTTGTGTTAAGTTATTTCCATATCCCTTAGTTATTTTCGTTATTTTTATTTTCTTATATCCTTTTATCACTTTTATTTATATTTTGCAAGGATATTTGTATCTAGTATCGGATGGATAGTCCTAAATTCATCAAAATTAGAATATGAAAATCTTATTACTCAGGGAAGTACCAAATTCCTCCACTTTTCACTTTTTATTCATATATGCTTATATTGTATATAATGGGGATAATGTACAATTTTAAGTGTGAGGGAGGGGTTGATATTTTTCTTAAGTTTTTTATAATCTTTTTTATTAAATTTTATTATCTGACATTTGGCGTTAGTTTAAATCTATCTATAAGTACTTTATTTCATTATTGAATATTGATTTGAATTAGTATTCAAAAGGACGATACTTAGAATAAACTTGCTTTTCTAAGTCATATTTTTAATAGGCATTGAGATAGTCAATTTGAATAAAAATTGCATATTATTTACAAACATAATATAACCATTTTTTGTGTGAGTTTTGAGCCCTAAGAGCCTAACTTTAAAATTTTTTAAGCTCTTTTATTCTTTCATGTGTGTTATCATGTATAGTTGAATAATTTTGGAACTTTCTTTTATTATGCATATTGAGATCATATTTATTGAATTAGAAGCATTGAGGTGATAAAGGCACTTAGATTCAATAATTGTTTAAGCCTGTTTCTTTGATAATTACCTTACCATAATTTATCTTTAGGAATAATCCATTTTGAGCCTTAGCCTTTTTTTATTGATTATAACCTCATTATTAACCTTTGTCCTATTTTTCTTGGAGCCTTTTTATTGTTTTGAACCTTGAAGGTTATTTACATTACTTGAATGTTTTGAAACTTGAAATTTTGAAACGTCTAATATTTATTTAATTTTGGTACATGATGAATGCTCGAAAATATCATTTAAAAAATTTGCGAGCATAGAAAAAATGTAAATTACTAATGGATTTAAAATGCAAGGACTTATGTATAGTGAAGTAACAAGTTTCTTGTAATAATTCCTTTATAAATTTCCATCAAATTTATCACATTTTTATTATCTCAATCATACCTTACCTAAGCCCCATTAAACCCTTATAAAGACCTTTTAATTTATGTTTCTAATTTACCTATAAGTTGTGGAGATATGATAAAATTGAAAGCTTATAGTTAAGAGTTCTACTATGCATTGATTTGAGAGTTTGATACTTTTCACCCTAAACACTTGAGTGTATTAAGTGAAATCTTATTGAGGGTGTAAAGAATTGTGCTTTTGATTTCAAAAAGATTAGTGATTTGATTACTAGTGATATTGACTTATGAAGTTAGTATAGGACAGTTTGATTCTAATTATATGTTAATTTGGTTAATATGATACAATGATGTAGATTATAGATGAACAGGTTGAAATTAATGAGGGATAGATGTTTATAAAATTAATAATTTAGAATATTGCTTGAAGACAAGCAAAAGCTTAAATGTGCAGATGTTTGATAGATGCTAATTTAACTATAATTATACTCCCATATTTGATGTATTTTGCTTGATATCTTATAGTTTTTTTGTATAATTTTTTTTGGTACTTAATTCTCACCAATTGCATTTATAGGTCATAACTGCCTCGTGGACATTAAGGAGAAGAATTTGGATGAAATCGTGACATAAAATGAAGATTTGAAGCTACTAAAGACCTACACTACTGTGTATAAATGACTATGTAAGTCTCTGTAACGTGTGAAGATCGAAGAATTTGAGTTCATCGTGTGGAGTTAAATGCTCGTGTAACTTGATATACACAATTGTATATGTTGCCCATGTAAGTCTATGTGCCTGTGCAAAATCATGAATTCAAGTGTTTCAAATATACATGATCTTTTACATGCCTCTGTAAATGATCATGTATATCCAGAAATCTTAAATTTTACTATAAAAGGATGTGAGCGGAGGAAAAACAAAGAGAGCTGAAGTTTTAAAAGTTTTTAGGCCAAAAACAATATTCAAAGGTGACGATTTTGATCAAGGAACAAAGAAAACATAAAGTTATCATCAAGAGATCCGATAGAAAGCTACATGCAGTCCAAATTTACAAGAAGATTCAATAAAAGAGAAAGGGAGATTTAAAATTATGATTTCCTGCAATTGATTTCGTTTTTTACGAGTAACCAAACGTATTTAGTGTCTAGATGTGATGAACCCTAAGTTGGAAAAACAATATGTTTTAATCTTTTATTTATTACAATTATATTGATTGATTTATTGTGATTCAATTATGCATTTTATTCTTGTTCTAATATATCTGGAATATTAGTAAATCATTTGATTTCATATGTTTGAGATTGAGAAATCATCTTATATGAATAGATCTACTATAATTAGAAGGAGTTACATGCAAACGTAAAAATAGGTCCACATAAATCCTTTAGATTATGGTTAAACCTAATAGTGAAATTCACGAATCGATAATGCAATCCTAAGGGCTTTAATGAGAAAGAGTTCAGTTAATTAACTGATGGATTAATTGTTAATATTCTTAAGAAAAATATTAACATAAGATAGGAATTTTCATGGTTTACTAATCAATAATACAATTGCACGATAAATGGTCAATATTTAATGATTCTTAGGAGGATTCATCATCTAGACACTACTATTTGATATTGATTTTTCTAAATAACTTCCTTTTGTTCTTATTCATTATTGTTTCTAATTTTAGTTTATTTGTTTAGCTTAATTTTTAATTAAAATCCAAAATCTGAATCATAAGTTAGACAATAAAAAAGGATAATTACTAGTACTTATTGTCTTCGTGGAATCAACTCATACTTACCTATGCTAGCTACAGCTATGCCATGCACTTGCTATAAAAATTTAATATTGATCTTAACCTTAGTCTATCATATACTAAGGAAAGACGATAATAATTATCAAAGAGGAGAAATTGATAAAAACCACTAAAGAGAAGAAGTCAATGCTTGACATGTTTATTGGTCAGGAGCACATGTTTTCCAAAGTTCTAATTTGCACTGTTGTAGCAACTGGGAGAGCAGGTTGGAACTTGAAGCTTCAAATTTTACTTTTCTGTTAGCTTCTATTTCTACATTTCTATGATTACGATTGATTGGGTCTGGGCTTAGGGCGATTATAAGACCATTGCAGGCTTTGGTCCACCCAATGCCCATATCAGAAACTCGATCGATAAGAAAGGTTCGGAAATTAAAATGGCTATAATTATGTTAATTGTACATAAATAATTTCTAAAAATAGATTCAAACGTCTAAAGGAGGATGAGACAAGGAAACATTTTCTTATTGTGCATAATTTTGCATTTTCAAGTTTGCCGTCGGTATGCCTTTTGGGGAATGAAAGTCCTTGGCTTTGTTCTCCTTTATTTTCTTCCCTGTCGAGATTTTCATGTTTTGCTCAAGTTTTTGTAATATCCTTGACAAAGATTCGGTGCAAAATCATCCTCCCAACCCATATATTGGGCTTCACTCTTATGAATGAGAACACTTTAATTTTGTTTTAGCTGCCTGAGAATTGTTAACTATATATCTCAATGGTTGGTTTTACCCAATTTTCCCAAAAAAAAAAAAAAGGAAAGAAACATAATTTGAGACTGAATTGTGTGTGAACAAAAGGCATTGAAAGGGATTACTAAAGTCCAACATTTCTTGAACAAAGAGTTTTTCTCTTGGCAACAAAATCTTGCACCCACAGAAAATTAGTATTAGGATTAAAACGTATACGTAACAAAAAGCGTTAAGTTATATACTTAATCAAACAATATCTGATGTGCTGTTAATCTTCATATCCTGTTCTCTAGCAGGTTAAGTAGATAGGGAGTCGATAGGGGTAGCATTTTAATGTTTCAACAAACAGAAAGGAACAGGCAGAGTTCAAATCAAGCTCAAGCTTAGCAGGCTAACTTCTTAATGAACTCCAGGAGCACTAACATATTATCATAGGACTCAGCCATCACATGCTAGGTAACTGTTGCATTCAATATCTATTGATAAGATTCTAAACTTGATTAGAACCACACCAAGTCGCACGTTCGAAACCTGTATGTGCTGAATAATATCAATTTTCATCTGTCACTGTTCTTCCCTGCCAGAAATGCACATTTGTCTGAGCCTAGAAAAAGAAGATTCCATTACAGATTTTCCTTTTCTATTCCCCAATCAGGGAAAAGAATGATATGGTGCCGCTTGTGGATGAGATTCTATCTAAGCCGCTTATTCTCAGCTTGACCTACTAATAGCAGACATTGCACCCTTTACAAGTCCTTGGTCATGTTTACACATCTGGATCAGCTTCAGTTGCAACTATCTTGTTATACAGGCAATCTATCTGTTGATTTGAAATTGTTGGACCCTCCAATCAATGACCAACCTCATCGGAAAAAAAATTGTTGTAACGCGAGTGAAGTGCAGGTGATCCGCGGTTGGACCCGCCAATTGACGACAAAACTTATCGGGAAAAAATTATTGTAACGCGAGTGAAGTGTCAAATCAACAGATAGATTGCCTGTGGAATAAGATAGTTGCAACCGAAGCTGATCCAGACGTGTAAACATGACCAAGTGTTATTCTTATCTTATCTCTAAAAACCTTTCGTTGTTGAGGAACCATAATTAGCGAGATCATGCCCTATGGAGATTACAAGCCAAGGATCAGGGTCATGGCCTCAATGTAAGTGAGCTTGGGAAACACATTAGGTCCATGTTGCCAGCATTGTCCCACACAGGTAGGTCATGTAGGACATATTGAGCCTATAAAACCCTGAATGAAGGTCCTTTCTCTGGACTAAACTAGCTTAGGTGAGGTATCCAAATGCAATGCTGGGTCAGTGTCTAAGTACAGAAACCATTTATTCGATCAGGCTTTGGAACTACAGTCATGATCGTTAGGTCTACGTCAAATTATCTGAAAAGGGAACGAGGCTCCTTTAACACGGGGCCAATACGAGATGACTAGCAAAAGAATCTCCACCATGGAAGGTAACTTTTAGAACAAATGGTGCAAAATAAAAGCAAGCAGCAACACATCAAGCATGTATCTATCCAAAGGACCGTGTAGAATTAGGCTAAATGGGGTGAAGCTTTTGGTACGTAAAGGGTTAGTAGGGATAATAGTTTTTTAAGTGTTCACTGATCCTACACCAAATTTACTAACAAGCCAATACATGTGGAACCCAATCCAATCAGGTTTTGTGAGCCTTATTGCGTGTTGGTCCTTCACGAACTGAAAGATTTCAGGCGCGTTATATGCCTGGTTATGCTAGTTTTAATCCATCCTACCTCCTCCTGTGTTCCAAGAATATCAAACCGGCTTAGAATCAACTAGAACTGATCATTGTTAGGACAGCAACGTGATCACATGTAATTAACCATTGCAACAAGTTTGGGTTAAAGGTTTCCTTCTGCCCTCTTTTTAATCTTAAGTTTCAGTTTAAAAGTCCATAATTAATATTTTTCTCGTCTCTATACAATTGGCTAATTGCGAGTCGGTGCAAACCTTTTGTTCTTAATTCGATTGGTGTTCTTCTGCTCGCCATATATTTGGCCCACTTTGAAAAAAAGAAGCATGGAGTTTCTAAGAAAAAGCCATCACCAGATGATAGCCAGCCAATAACTCCAAAGAATTGATAGTGAAAAAAATCGTTAAGAAAAGAAATCAATTGTTATTGTTGAAGCAAATGATCTTGGTCTACAAGCTCAGGCTACAATAGTCCTGTTGCTTCAGGAAAATCCATGACTTAAGGTTTCTGGTCCTGGCCTAACAATTATAAGCCAGTCTACAGCTAGTCCCACGTGAACACACTGACAGGGAAAGAAAATCTGAAGAGCCTAACTTGGCAAGAAGTTTACCAACTTTGATAAGACCAGAATGTGCTCGATTCCAGTCAAAATTTGGCATGTGGTCGAGAAAGCTGTGATAGCTGCTAGATGTTGTATTTGTCGACCAGATTGCTACATATTTTATTGGAGATAAAAGACAGTAAAATTCATAGTCCCAGTAGTTGTTTTTTGTTGAGACAAGTAGCTGTGGTGTTCAGCGCAGACGAATCATATATAGACCTAATTCATGTTTCCTGCAATATTTAATTCATGGCATGAAATGCCTATGATCCCTTTGGCAGCCTGTCAGGATGAAATAACTGATATTGGAATTGAAAATCTTCTTCACTACCATGACTGGCTAGTTGGAATACTCATAGTTCATGCCAAGCATATTTTTAATATAATCTCAATTTAATTTAATTGGTGTATATATAATTCATAATTTAATGTAAGACTATATTTGTAAATACGGAACAGACATAATTTAATTGAAAAGGGGAATTATTTATTCACCTAACTATAATTAGTAAAATTCTTATCAATTATGCTAACATTTATACATTATTTATGTTTTTATGATCGGCAAGTGACAACGTGTACCTTGCTATTGGTAGACTACTGTGCAAGTGTGCTAGTGCCTTACAAGAGCCCTCCAAGGACTCCTTTTTTTCCAGCACAGATGGATATGTTTGGACTCTTTAATGTTTAAGGATTAAAATTATAGGAATAACCCATCTCTCAAATTTTCCTTTTTTGGTGGGACTTAAGAGTTGGGTTCTTTGGTTCGAATTTTGATCTTATAAGTGTATGCAAGTGACTGTTGCATGATAAAGAGATAGCATGCATGAATGGATTCAGAAAGACTTGTCTCCCTTGTACATGTGGTTCAACACAAATTTTAGGTTCATTTTTATCCACACATGTGTTTGTCCACCTTCGTGTAGGATACCATTGATCGCTGTCATCTTTTCTTAGCTATAAATTGGAAATTAGGAAAAAGATTTTGTTAATTCATAAATTATATTACCAAGGGATAAAGATTATCGTCACTATGTAGAAGGGAAAAGAAAAAAAAAAAGCAAAGACACATGCATTGAGATAAAATTTATGCAATACAAACATGTGACCAAAATAATAATGTTAAGAATTGGCTTTGAGTAATTATGTAACAATCAATATTGATGAAACGATAATTTTATTTTAGGCTTCAGATATGAGATTTGATGTCTTTATTAAGTCCATTCCAAACCTAGATTCATTTATAAAATCTTCCTTTTTTCAAAAAATATTGTATCAATCTATTCTTATACCCTTTTTATTAAAAGTTTGTCAGAAATTATTTAAGTGCCCTTGTAATCTTTTTGTTGGATGTCACTCTTTATTTTTCTCACCACTTAATATTATAGACTAATTAATTTCTACTTGGTTCGTCTCTTATTTAATATTATACTAGAAAAGGTTTGTTATAATATCATTTGTAATAGTCCAAGTTTAAATTAAACAATAACCCTATTTTGGATTTTAAAAAATAAAGGTTAAATAACTAATTTTGAATTTATTAATAATTTTTTATGAGATACAAATGGAGTAAGATAAGATTCGAAAATGAAAAGCTTACTTCTGTAGCTTAGTAAGAATATATTGATGTGTAAGACGTTCTCTCAACTGTCTCTAAAACCCTCATGATTCTAGTGAGAAAATAATTTTGAAGACAATCCCAGTTCCAAATTCTGAAACCTATGTGCATTTTAAGAGGATACCTTATATAAGGGATGAAAATTTGATACGATCATAGGCAATGAAAGTGTTAAGTGACCGTTTCACCACAATCGCTTAAGCTGTTGTGTGAGGCCAACTTAATTGGTTTTATATATTCACTAATACTCCTATATATTGTGATGTTCGGGAATATATAAAACCAATTAAGTTGGCCTCAAACAACAACTTAAGCTATTGTGGTGAAATGGTCACTTAACATAGTATCAGAGCCTTTGTGACCAAGCGGTCGTGAGTTCAAATCCTACCACCCACCTATTATTTAGCACAAGGTAGAGTGAGCCTGTGCAAGTTTCAAGCCCAAAGGGCTTTCACTTGAGGGTGTGTTAGTGAATATATAAAATCAATTAAGTTGGCCTTACACAACAGCTTAAGCTATTGTGATGAAACGACCGTATCAGAGCGGGTTGCTCTTATGTTAGTCGTTAACACCTCAAAATGATATATTATTTCACGTGTTAGACCCACACGTGAGGGGGTGTGTTGAAATATAAGAGTGAAAATTTGTCCCACATTAGAAAAAGAGAGAAAAGAAGACCAGCATATAAGTCTAGTGGGCTACTCCACCTATTACCAATGTGTAACCTCTAAGAAAACCATAAAGAGTGGATGGAAAAAGAGTTCCAGTAAACACTCCTATTGATTATGTCTATCTTAGTATGGAGTGTTTGTGGGATTTTGTATCAAAGGAGAAGTCTTATGTTTTGGGTCTTTTGGAGACTAAGATTAGAAAGGAAAACTTGAACAAGCGTAGGATTCTTGGCCTAAATTGGCATTTTATAACAAATCGTCAACATCACAATTATGGTAGAATAATAATTGGATATAACTCAGAGGTGGTAAGGGTAGAGGATTTGGAATCGAATGAGCAGGTTATGCATATGAAAATTCACTTCTTTGAAACGAATTTCAGTATCTTTTCATGACTTGTTTATAGGTTTAATCTTGATTTCCAAAGATATGACCTGTAGAATGGGTTAAGAAGCAAAATAGTTACCTTCAAAGGTCTATGGATAATCTGTGGGAATTTTAATTCAATTGTGTACAGATATGAGATAGTAGGTAATTCTAACTTAAGGAACTACTTTGAAGATTTCAAGTTATATACTAACCATCTACTGGTCACTGACCTTAAATAAGACGGGTTATTCATCACGTGGAATAACAAGCAGAGTGGGAGGTGGTTTATTTAGAAGAAGTTAGCCACACAAGTAAATTTTAATTGGTTTATAGCTTTTCCAGAGAGCAATTTCACTTTTATGGAGCCTTTATTCTTAAATAATTCACCAATGAGGGTAGGAAATTTATTTCAAACTATTCCTAGGAGACTTGCTTACATATTTAATAATTTCTTAGTAAAAGAAGAAGGATTTTTTGAAGTCGTTGACCCTTTGGTTCATTGCATAGGAACTCTGTCTGTTCATGATTTATAACGGTTCAATATTATCAGAGTTTTTAGACAACCATTACCTTGTTGTCTACTCTCTCATGATGGGTGCGCTTCAGATCTGCCTGTTTTGTCATTCTCTCTTTTGGGTTTTGGTTATTTCTCATTATATTCGTGGCAATGTGATTCTCTATTTTCATTTCCAACATGGTTTTGTTTTCAGTTTGCGATGCTTAAGATTGTTCCTTGACGATTTTATCATTCTCTCTTCTGGGTTTTGGTTATTTCTCATTATATTCGTGGCAATGTGTTTCTCTATTTCCATTTCCAACATGGTTTTGTTTCAGTTTGCGATGCTTAAGATTGTTCCTTGACGATTTATGGTCTCATTTTGCTTGGATCTGTGATTTTTGCCCTGTTTTCTGTGCTTTACTATTGTTGTCGCTCGCCTTGTTTGATCGTTAGATACTAACTGTAATGGAAATTAAGTCTATAACTTGATTACACCGCCGACCAAGAATGGTACTTTTCTTTCGCTATCATGTGTAGAGTTTGCAGGTGAAATTAATGCTTGCTTGAAACGACTTTCGCTTTGCGATATGGTCTTCTTTATCTTGTGATACCAAACGAAGTTCCTCCAAATAGAGATTCTCTTTGGTAAGGTGAAAGGTAATAGCGGATTATGGCCACATCAGGTATAGCTCTTTTAATGTATTTCAAGGTATTACCCATCTTTAATGATTTCTCTCTGGTTCCCTACATCTTTGTTCTCATGTCTCATATGCATGTGGGCCACTCTGGAAACAGCCTCTCTCCATTGTAGAGGTAAGGTTGCGTAAACAGCCTCTCTACAGTGTAGGGGTAAGGTTGCGTACTATCCGCCTCCTCCCCCCCCCCAGACCCTGCTTCTATGCGGGATTTTTCGGGGTATGATGATGATGATGATGATGTTAAAGGGCTTGGAATCCTCTATCGTTGGACACTATATATGGATACAAAAGTTGAAAGCTAGTAAGAATGAGCTTAAAGCAATGTTATAAATGTCGTATCAGTACCAATATCAGATTTGATTTTAGTATGGTAGTGTACCGATACCCATAAATATCGAGGACCATTTTGGATAATTTTTTAAATTTATAAAGTAATCCCTAATTTTTTAAATTGCAAAATAATCCCTAATATATTGCATTGTATCATTTATAATTTTACATTAACCATGTCTCAAAAAATCATAATAATAAAAATTTAAAATGACAACAATTTATTTATTTTTATTAACATTATTTTCGCATATTTCACATATAAATAATAACCACAATTAATATAAAAAATATCATTTAATCATCTTTAAAATATAAAATTAAGAACAATACAAAGTATTTGAAATATTAAAATTTCATCATATAATAAATACATCAAAACATCAAATGAAAAGGGTAATAAATATCCTTGACTCTCTAACAATTACAATTTACAGCAAGAGTTCGTGCTAAGGAAAGTGAAACCTAAAATAAAAACATATACAACTATATTTATATTGCATATATAGAATTCAAATAATCAAATGTAAGTGAAATTAAAAGAAGAGGAGAAATACAAACCTAAAACTTCATTCAATTGAACACTCGCTCAAATCACATTGACCTCAATTCTCATTTGGTACAAAATCCTTATTATTGAGATGTGTCTCATTGTCACCATCATTTAAATTCATTGCAGCAAATGACATGTCAATACTTTCACATCCAAGATTATCTTTCAAGTCACTCTTTTCTATCAAACCCAATTTTTAAGAAACCCAATCGACTAAAAGATCAATATAATCAAGTGAAATTGGATCTACAAAACTACTTATTCTATTGAGAGTCCTAATAAACAATAAAATTAAGTTATTAAAAAATTTAAGAAATTATATACAACTTAATAATGATAATAACATATCATTCCTGGAGCTTTAAATTGTATTAAACAAAGACCAAGTTGTTCAATCTTTTGTACTCAAATCTTTTACTTTTCCTGGAATAGATGAATTCAAATGTGCTCTAATTCCTTTCATATCCTATTGCACTCACACATTGAATTTGAAACACAAATCTTTATAATTTTGGAACACCATTTTCGAATTACTGTTACCAAGCAACTGTTAGATAACAAAAGTAGCATTATAAAAAAATAAAGTGATGATTAATTTTTAATAAGTAACAAAAGTGAAAAAATATTTCTAAATTAAGATTTTCTCTTTGATGAATAGTTATTGACATCTTAAAATCACCAGAAGCATCCCTATAAATCTCCAATTGTGAGCTTAGGAGATCTTGCATCATCTCATGAGCAATAATTGTTGTAATAGTTAATGGCAATCTCCTATTAACTTCAACTTTCTTTGTAAAACATAGTCTAAAATAGACACTAGAATTAAAAAAATGCCCCAGCTATAAACAACAGAGAGTAATTTCTCATCTCTCATGATAAGGTATATACAAAGAAGGCCTTTTTTTCAAATTGACATCGATTGCTTCCTTTTCCCTCTCTATGACATTATAAAATAATCATTGCAACCTTCTTATCACTATCAGCAAAACGAAATATCCTTACTAAAGGCTCACAAACTCGGATGAAAAATTGACTTTGGGATTAAAATTCATTAGCTTTAAGTATAATTGTAGAAACCTTTAATCTAGCATTAGACTTAACATGCTAAGATACAATTTACTTATCAATTGTAAACATTTGCATTAACTCTTTTTTCATCATAATAAAACACAAAAGTGATAAGAATTTAGTTGTAAATCTTATAATAGCAGGATAACACAAATTACTACCATTTGTGAAATCCTTTCTTATTAAATTCAGGACCTATGCACGATTATAGATGAACTTAGTCACCTTGTTTGCTTTCTATAAATCACATCAATAATAGGAAAAATATCTAATATCTCTTATATTTTTCAACATCAGGTCAATGCAATGTGCAGAACAAGGATTCCGATAAAAAGAATTATACCTTCTTTACAATCTTCTTCTAGTTGTTTTATAAGTGGAATCATTATCAGTAACAAACATAACAATATTTCTGGCCCAACTTCCCTCACAACTTTATCAAATATCTAAAATAGAGTGTTAGCATTCTTAATAATGCCAGATACATCAATAGACTTAAAAAACATTGTCACCTTGTATAATAAACTAAAAAATTAATAAGTTCTTGTTTTCTTTTTTCTAACCATTACACACGATTGAACAACCAAAAGTAGCCCAAGTTATTCTTCTTTCATATAAATAACTTCTTATTTCATAAACAGAGCTATTTAGAAGTTTATCTCTGGTCATCAATTGAAGGAACTTTGTGTCTTGGAACGTAAGAGGCCATATCATCTACCATATACTGATAATAATAAGACTGGACAACATTGAATGTTATACCTAAATCATATCACTATCTAGTCATTACCACATCCACATATGAGCTGCTTCTTTAGATTATAAGGCACTACGAATTGAAAGTTGAGCTTCCGAAGTTGTTCGTGGTGCAAAAATAGTAGACACTTTGTCTTCTTATTTTCCTAACATCAGTTGCAACATTCCCTTTTTGTTAGGTAGGAATACTACCACTTTCAATATTCCCACTATCTTCTTGACCACCAACAAAAGAACTTCCACTTCCAATTTTGTAATTTAATCTTTGCCTTCTATCTTTCTCATACTGATACTCTTCAAGCAAAGTCTTCATTTGTCATTTCACATTGTGAGTCACTTTTTTACAAGGCTTCACATCACCTTTGATCCCAGCTAAATACTTTTTTAATATGGTAATACCTCCACCTTTCAAATGCTTGTTACAAAATAAACAAATGATATAGCTCTTCATTTTGTGAATCAATCCAATATAAGCCTAAGTTAGATCATTAAATCTTCCTGAAGTAGTTGAATTATCAAGAGTACCTGAACTTCTTTCCATTTGTCTATAAAAATAAATAAAGATATATATCAAAATTAACTTAATATCTTTATCTCAAAATAAATTTGTGTAAAAAAATGAAGAAGTAGATCAATAATAGTTTCTCAATAATTCATGTTTTTTTCTAAACTCAAACATCAAATATATACATTAATTGTACATTTTCATAATTATAACTTATTTTGTTTAATTACATAATATCAAACATAAGATCACAATTATAAACTATTCTGCGTAATTATATAATTCAAAAATAAGCTAACAACTATAACCTATTCTGTATGATTATATAATTCAATCATAAACTCACAATTCATAACTATAACTCATTTTTTTTATTATTACATGATTCAATTATAAACTCACATCTATAAGTCAATTTGTGTAATCACATAATTCAACCACAAACTCGTAACTATTATGTGATTCGACCATAAACTATTAACTTTATCTTAATTTGTATGATTATTGATTAATTGATTAAATAATCCAATAATAGTGATAAACTCACAACTATAATTCAATTTATATAATTACTAATCATATAATTCAACCACAAATTAACTAATCTATTTTGATGATTACAAATTTCAATTTATAATATATATAGCCTATTTTATAATAAAGACTAACCTTTTATTCAAATTTCGATACATTTTAATCTCATATTTTAGACAAGAACAACCTCAAATTCACAATCCAATTCCAAATTTCAAACAACAAATAAACAAACTCAAACTCAAATTCATAACCCAATTTAAAATTCTGGTTCCCATTCATCATAAAAAGTTAGAACATAACCAATTCTAATTCGTAAGTGAACGTGATGATTTTTATGAATAACACAAATTCAAACTTCCATTTCACTATTCCACAATCACAAATTCACAATTCACAATTCATAAATGATAGATGATACACCACATCCATAAGTTAACAAGTCCATAAGCTTATAACGTAAGAAATCACACATAAGCACACAATTCCACAATCCACGAACACATACATGCAAAATACAACCTTGGCTTAAGCTCACAAGTGACTAGTCACAATTTAGATCACTATAATTTTATAACACAATACAACACAAGAGGGTGATGACTAGTGAAAACTAGAGATAGGCAGAGGAGAGGAGTTGGCATCTAGCTGGTAAGTTGTGGGCTGTAGTTGCGACATGGAGGGGATGGGGTTGCTGAAATGCCGAGTGGGACTGGGTCCTCGCAGACAATAGGCTGTATATGTGAATGGAGGATTTAGCAAGTGGTTAGCTGTGGACTACAGCTGCAACGCAAGGGGGGCTACTAGATCTGGAATTCTACTAAATCATCCTCACCTCAACGAGAAAGTTTAATTTTTGATAGGTTATTTTTTTTGCATTCCAGTCACTTAAGGTTTTGAATTTCATGATACCGATTGGTATTTGGCTGATATTTCAAATATCGACTAGTATGATCCTCTGGTACAAAACCCTCCAATTTTGTAATATTTTCTGGCCAGTACAGTACCGGCCAGTATGGTGCAAAATTCTTATCATTGGCTTTAAAGTCCTCAATGCAAAGAAAGGATTCAACAAGGGAGATGTAATTGAGATAGCTAGGAAGGAGTGGGTTGATATTCAGCTGCATCTTTCCAAATATCTGGGGGACCTTTTAGTTTGAAAAAGGAAAAATTTTGTTGAAGAACTATCTCCAGTAAATTAAGGAACAATCATCTTTACTCAAATAACGGGCTATGATTAATTGGTTAAAAGAACGTGATAAATGACTAAATTCTTTTTTAATACTATAATTGCCAAAAAGAATAAAAATTGGAAGTTGTTAGATATCTTCACAATTTACGAAGGTGATAAATGCACTAAATTCTTCTCCATGGAAACTGTTCACTATTTTCACTATTGGCTAGGTTCAAAAAGTGTGTGGGCTCATCCATTATTGTTGGACTACAGAAGCTCATTCCTAATAGAGCTACTTTTGAAGAATTTCTATGCTCACTAAACCTACTAAAGAAAAGGAAATTGAAGATACAGTCTTTCAACTGAATATAATGAGGGTTTCAAGGCCTAATGGACTAAATGATTTCTTCTTCCAAAAATCTTGGACTATAATAGGCAAGTTTGTAAAGGAATCTATACAGAATTCTTCTTAAAGGGGGGACTTCTCAACGAGCTCAACAAAACTTGTTTCTGTTTTGTTCCTAAATTGGCCAATCTAAAAGAGTTTGGGGACTTCAAACTTATAACTTGTTCTAAAACCAATAGCTTGTTCTAACTTCATTTATAAAGCTATTGCAAAAATCTTGGCCAATAGATTAAAAGGTGTTGTTCAAGCTCTTGTGAGTGACAATCAAGGTGACTTCCTAAAAAACATATCTATTGGAGACAATTCCCTAATTGTTCAAGAACTGCTTAACGGGTAGAATAAGCGCAATGATCTTCCTAATTGCTTAATTAAAATTGACTTCCGGAAGGCATTTGATACTGGTAGCTAGGGATTTCTTTTCCACATTCTAAAAGCATATGGGTTTGCAAACACCTTTATTGGTTGGGTAAAGGAATGCATAACTGCCCCTTCCTTCAGTTGATGAAATATTTCAACTCCATATATTTAGCACCTCTAGAGTACTTGTCATTCTTAGAGAAGAAAACTACTATAGAATTGTCACAATAAATTTTTAGCAACTTAGTAATGGCGATGACAACCGCAAGCCCTAAAATAAAGTTTCGCATCTATAAGTCATGAATTGTGGCCTCAAAACAAGCTACAAATTCTGCTTACATAGTGGATGAAGTAATGAAAGCTAGTTTAGCACTTTTCCATAAAACTGCTCCTTCTGTTAGTATAAACAAATAGCCAAATGTTGATTTTCTACTGCTAATGCATCCAAAAAAATCTTTGTCTAAATATCCAATTACTTCTAATGGATTTGATCTTCTATACATGAGCATATAGTCCTTTATTCCTTGAAGATATCTCAAGACTTTCTTTGTAGCTAGGATTACTTTGATATCTATGTAGCATTCTAATCGCAAAGCTAAGATCAAGTCTCATACATATTTGCAAATACATCATATTGCCAGTAATAAAAACATGTAGAATTGATTCCACTTGTTTATGCTCTACATCATTTTTTAAACATTACATGAGACTAAATTTATTTCCTTTTGTATTGAGACAATCCCTGCTAAAATTTATTCATATTAAATCTCTCAAAATTCTTTTGATATAGTTTTTCTAAGACAACCCTACCAATCCTTTTGATATATTCCAGAATATTGAAATTTCTATCATATAGGATGCCTCTCCTATTTCTTTCATTTCAAAATTTATAGAGAGAACGTTTTTAGTCTTATGTAATATGTTTAAATCATTAGCAGCAAGTAAAATATCATCAACATACAGAACTAGAAATATAAATTTACTCCCACTGATCTTTCAATAAATACAACGATCAATAATATTTTCTTGAAAACCAAAAGATGTTATGGTATTGTTAAACTTAATATACCATTATCATAAACCTTATTTAAGTCCATATATTGATTTATTAAGTTTACATACTTTTCTTCTATGAAAAAACCTTCAGGTTGATCTATATAAACTTCCTCCTCGAGATCACCATTTAGAAAGACAATTTTCGCATCCTTTTGATATAACTCTAAATCAAACTAAGCTAGCAATTCCACGACTATTCTCAATGAATCTTTTTTTAAGACATGTGAAAAAGTCTCTTTATAATCAATGTCATCCTTTTGAGTATAACATTTGGCAACATGTCTAAGTTTATAAAATTTAATATTGCCATTCGAGTCATGTTTGATATTAAAGACCCATTTGCATCCCGCTAACTTAGATCTTTCAGGTAAATAAACAAGGTCCCATACATTTGTTTTGTAGCATTAAATTTAACTCATCGTTCGTAGCATCAATCCATTTATCAGACTTATCACTCTTTATGGCTTTTGAAAATATAACAGGGTCATTATTAATATCATACCCAAATTCTAACTCTCGCAAATAAACCATATAGTCATCAGGAATAACTAATCTCCTTATTTTTATTAAGACCTATTTCATGTGGTTTAGTTAAATTAATTGGTTGTAATTTAGTTTCTTCATAAGGCAATATTTCATCCAAATATTATCTAGAATTATTTTATTCTTTCAATAATGGAACAATATTTAGTATAGATGTGGATACTTGAATGTTTATAGGTAATGGAACATCAACCCTTATTTCACTAATATCCACAGCATGTTTTTTAGCACTCCCACTAACTTCACCATTTTAAATAAACTTAGCATTGGCTATTTCAACAATTCTTGGACTATTGTTTAGACAATAAAACCTTTACCTTTTAGATTTCTCTAGGTAACTAATAAAGTAACCCTTGACGATTCAAGAATATAATTTCTCTTCTTATGGATTATAAACATGTGCTTATGTTGGACAACCCTAAGTATACAGTTTCCTAAACCTATGTTTCCTTCCAGTCCTTAACTCAAAAGGAGTTCTAGGTACTACCTTACTAGGAATCCTATTTAGTAAATACACAGTAGTTTTAAGTGTATACATCCATAAGGTTTTGGATAATGAAAAATTACTCATCATACTCCTAACTATATCCATTAATGTTCTATAACCCCTTTCTGCCACATCATTTTGTTAAGGCGTGCTTGATATAGTATATTGTGCACATATGCCATGTTTATGAAGAAACTCTCCAAATGGACTTTAAGATTGTCCCGATTTATCATATTTTCCTTAATATTTACCTACTCTATTAAATCTTACAATTTTCACTTTTTTTAATCTAATTACCTTTTAACCTCTTTTACAAACATCTTAAGGACATCTATAGCTTGAGATTTTTCATTAAGTAGATAAACATATCCACAACGTGAAAAATCATCTATAAAGGTGATAAAATACGTTTCTTCGCTAAAAGATGGAATGTCAAAAGGTTCACGTATATCATTCTGTATAATTTCAAGGAACAAAGTACTTCTTATAGCTCCTTTTTTACTATGTTTAGTTTGTTTTCCTTTAATGCAATGTACACATACATCAAGATCAGTAAATCTAAATTTAGAAGAATTTCATTCATCACCAATCTTTCTTTGGATATATAAACCAAAAATTCATGCCACAAGTAGTTGAATTATTATTCATTATGCTATGCTTAGTTCTAATGGTATAATTAAAAAAATAAGGATTAAAAGAGTTAACATCAAGTTTCAATTTATATAAATTATCCATAAGAATTCCATAAATAATAATGGAATTGTGTTTAAATAAACTAAAACAGTCATCACCAAACTTAAAAGTAAAACCATTTTCATCAAGTTTAGAAAGAGAAATTAGGTTTTTAGAAATTTAAAGTAAATAGAGAGTTTGTATTAAATCAAGGTGATAATTAGTTCTAATATTGGACAATCTATCCCTACGCCTTCAATTGGGACCGTTGTACAGTTTCTCATGAATATAAAGTTCTCAGTAAGGTTTATGGTTTTGAATGTAAGGAATTCCTGCATAACATTATAAATATGAGTAATAGCACCAGAATTAAGTCGCCAAGTATTAAAAGGAACTTCAATTAAATTTTGTTCGAAATATATAAAAAGGTTAAATGTACCTTTGTTTTCAAACTAAGCCTTACAATTTAGATAATCTTTTTGATAGTGTCCCTCTTTCTTACAAAAATGACACTTATCTATCTCTTGTTCCTTCTTATAAACATTAGCAGTAAATTGTATCACTTTAGCAGACACTTTTTTCTTAAATTTCTTTGCCTTTAACTTGTGAATCTTGTTAGGACCTTGAACCGTAAGGTTAATTGAATGAACTCCTTGATTCTTTAGCCTTGTTTCCTAATAAATGAGCATATTGGACAAGTCATTAACATTCCACTTTTCATTTATAGTGTTGTAGTCAATTTGAAAGGTCTATACTCAGGAGGCAATGAGTTTATAATGAATTACACTAAGAAGGAGTCATTAACTATCATACCTAAGGTCTTTAATTTTGTTGCAATATTTGTCATCTCTAGGACATATTGTTGCAGGCTCTGTGATCCATCCAACTTTATGATCTTGAGTTCAACTATTAGAGTACCACCAAGAGACTTATCAATAAAGCGGAAACTTTAGTCCACAAATTTAAGGTATTCTTTAGAACTTTCAGTTTGTAAAATAGTGATCTTCATATTGTTCATATAAAATTAAGACAAAATATGTTAGACCTTTCTTTTGCTTTATAATTTGTCTTCTCAACCTCATTGCTTGTA
>JAOSBM010000003.1:17665092-17687750 GCA_027568955.1 Erythroxylum tenue
TTACTACCGTCGGTAAATTAATCAATTTTAGCGACGGAACTATGCTTTCCGTCGCTAATTTCCAACGGTTTATTTTCTATCGCTAAATTTCCGTTGCTAATCCACATTTTTCTTGTAGTGAAACATTAATGTACAAAATCACGTCCATTTAATTTTTCCTAGGCCCAAGATATCATAGGATTGGCTGAGCCTGATTTAGATGTAAATTGAATTTGGAAGCCTGAAAAGTATAGTCGGAAGTTATCCTATAATGTTTTGAGGCCGAATGGTGATTCCTTGAGGTCTCGAACTATGTATTCTGATCATTTGGTTTTGACAACAGGTATGTCCACAAATCAACTTTAATCAGTTGAGGTTTCACCAGAACTATGATGTTTCTTTTCCGTTTTCCAGCTTGAATAACAGTAAGGGGTATTCAATAGTATAGAATATAATATCATTGGGACATTATTGATTAAACACTCTCATGATACTAGCAGCGTCTAACTAAGAGAGAATATCCCATTTTCACATGATCACATCAACATCAAAAGCGTCTATTGATCGCATTCTGCCACTCCAAATTAAAATGTTGAGAAATCAAGACAGGATTTGATCCCGTGTGCAGTAGAATAATTAACAAAATTTTTTCGTATTTGATTTATTGAAATCAAGATCACTTAAATTTTACAAAATGATTAATATATAAATCATAATAAAACAAAAATCATAATTTGTACGTTATTCGTATTCTTATTGTATCTCTCGATCTGTTTATAAAACTAACTTATCTCCACTACTGTAGCCGCACAAATGTCCAACCTCTAACGATATCTACAAAAATGGTCAAGAGAATTTTACAACTATTGCAAAGAGAGTTAGGCAAGGAATGCTAGCTCCTTAAGAGCTTAAGTCTATTTATTGAATATTTAAATAAAGTAATTGAAATTAAATTATAATTGCAATTAAATTTTAATTAGAATTACATATAATTCTAACGAAATACCAATTTTAACAAATAAGATCTAATATCTTATATTGATTCTTATTTAATATCTCATATTCAATCATAAAGTTTCTCAAATTTTATAATCAAGTCCAACTTAATTAAATCACTTTTCTCTCTTCAACCCGTCCTTTATGCTTGACCCATTAGGTTTTTAAATATGTTAACAATAGATATTATGATCCTAAATCATATTTTGGATTAGATAAATTAAACTCCTTTAATTTATCTTTAATTTTCTAATTAATAATTTATATCAATAAATCAAGATTGACTACCAATACATCATGACCACCCAAATATTTAGGAATGTCAAAATAATTTTAACGACACTTTTTGGGTATGATTTTTCTGTATAATTCAACCCTTTCATTGAACAATATTTTGATTAGACATAGAGTATGAAATTAATGTCTACTATATTTTGAGTCAAATCATATTAGCTCTCCACTGTTAGTAATTGATTCAATTAATGAAATTTGTAAACTAGTTTAAAAGTGTCATTTCACCTTTGTCAATGATTTTTTAAATCAATAAAATTCTAAAACAATGAAACACTCTTCTTAATTACTTTAAGGGGATGAATCATATATTGATCACTCAACTACCTTCATATAGTATCCAATGATTACTGACTGAGCTATCTTTAATTAGAACATTTCAAAAGTAGAATCAAAATATAACAATCCATACAAAAGGTAACTTTGGAGATCTCAAACCAAATGATCACTTATACAATCATCAAAATGAAAATTTTCATAGATATACAAGTAATGTTCCAAATGAAATTTTCAAATGGGGTCAATTCAGTAGACATGTTTTCTAACGAGCACCCACATATTTGTTTAAGTATCTTTATACTTTAGCCTATAAGATCGACAACTTCATAAGGAAAAATATAATGTGTGTTAGTCTATTTATGTTCTATTAATGTCCATTCTTAATAGAACAATGACTAGGAACAATTTATGAATAATACAAAAATGCAATATGAATCTCATAATGATAATCTCATCACAATTTCATTTGCAATGTATAATTTTTCCATGGAATTCACCATATAAATTTAATCCTTATAACCTTAAATTCAAATACTAACTCATGATAAATAGAATAATAGATATCTTCAATACTTTATAAGTATTAGATATCTCAAATACTAAACATCTTTAGTACATTATCCATGTACTTAGACTAGAATAGGTAAACAATTTCACACATTTATCTCTATAGATCTAACTCCTAGAACTAAGTTGTTACCTTTTCATATCTAACTAGAGTTGTTCTTGGACAAATGTCTTTCAACAATTAAAAAAAATGAATTATTGTTCTTTGTGAGCAATATGTCTCTACATAATCCCACTAACCTTCTTGCAAACATGATAAATTCACAATTATCTCCAAAATCAATTATTTGAATTCATCATAAAAGTGAATATTTCAATGTCTCGTATCCTTTTAATTATACATTAACTGTATCAACAAAGCCACTAGTTCTAATTGGATGTATTGTCACGATATTTGAACTTCTAAAATTTCATCTTACTCCTACTACTTATCTTGAGAGCCATAAATAAGTATACTTTCAAACAAACAATTTGTTCAATAGGTCTGTAAGACTATATCCGACCCTTTTGGATATCTCATAACCTTTTATTATCTAATTTGGTTCTAAACTTAGTAGATAATATATGCTTCAACTATGCATCACATCATTAAATCATTTACTCTAACTCTTTCAATGCATTAGTGTTTTATATCTAATTTGAAATCTTGCTAATTGATTTAATTGGAACTGCTGAAGATAAGTTATTGTAATAAGCATATCTATAGAAGACATGATATTGCATCATATAATATCTCATGTTATATATTCCTCCTTATATAAATCTATACACTTATGAATTTTTTTTGTAAAGGTATTCAATAGAGAATCTTATTTCTTATATAGTAACCAAAAATTTAAACCTCACCACACTGATCTCATCGAAATGCTTCAAAAATTTAATTCTTAATTTCTACTTAGATTTAAATAATTTGAACTTTTCAAGATTTAAATCAATATTTCATTTAATATATATGTCTATATCACATAAAGTTATTAGTACTTCCAATGAAATATAAGAATCATCCTTTTATGAATTATTATCTCATCCAACACATCATATCTATAAGATTTAACAATTCAATACCGTCATCATCATTTCGTCAAAGGTTGATTTGGCTATTCTTTATCTCAACAAGTTTCATACGGTTCATAATAAAAAAGATACATATATTCTTGTACGTAATTTTGTGATTCTTGTTATGTTAATTTAACTAACATGTTATAAAAGGATAATCTAGGTTATCTAAAGTTGCATTATTTTAACTTATGTTAAGCATAAGTCTCCTTTGATCCAACACATGCGAACTATTTGCATAAACTTGGATTAACTACTTTTACGCAACAATTTATTTCTTATCATGCATTGAACTTATAATAATTTTGAATCCGAATTCAGTATAAAATACTCAAATTCATGAATTAGAAACATATATGATTTGTATCATATCATATCTAGGAAAGAAAAGCTATGCAATCATTTTTATTCTAATAATAACTATTATCATACCATATCAAATTCCTTTAATTGTAGTCCACATTTATGCTTTTAGTATAGTAAATTGATTGAAACAATTTCATTAAGGAACTATAACTTTCAGCTCTACTCTATACAACCATTGACATCTTACTATCATGGCATTGCCATACATCTTATATGTTGTCATTAAAGTTTATGAGACATTATTCAACTCAAAATGTTAATACATTTTATCATCCATATGGTTTTGACATATCTATAAAACTTTAACATCAAATCCTCAACATGGATTAATAGCAAAATTGCATAATGTATGTTCAATTTTTCCATCAAATTTTGTGAACTCTTCTTAAACATAACCTTTGTACAAGAAATTCAATTCACTAACTCTTAGTATCAACTATAGTAAATAAGATAAATTCCAATTAGAGCAAAATATAAATGTGAGGAGAAACAAGTATTCCTTATATGTCATGACTACCAAATAAGATTAGAACTTAATCATGTATTTGATTACTCCCACTATTTTATTGAATTTATGGGCCTCATTACTATTCAGAAAGAGGACTCTAATCTCTTTAATTAGCTAAGATCTCATTCAAATTTAGTTGACCTTAAGTCAAGTAACAAATTAACTAAACTTAAATTAGGTATATAACATCCTTATCAATCGCATCTTACATAACTCCTAGATCTGTTAGACGACAACTCTTGCCAAAAAATATCTCATATGTTATTCTTGACCTTGCCTCTAAATTTGTATGATCATGAGTCACTCATCCAAATCATACAAACTTAGTTAAGTAGGATCTATTAATTTAAGATAAAACATGGTAAGGTTAGAAGGACCCTGTGTCACTCAACAAGCTCAACAAGCCTTACAATAAACAAAACTCTAGTTTTATTCTTAAATAATGGAAGGCTACAATCGCGTTCTTATCGTGTACTTAATATTTTAACAAGAAATTTAATTTCAAATAGTCTTATTAAAAATTACATGTAATAATATCACATATATAAAACATACATTCTTAACATGCATGCAATATATATATCAAACATATACATAAAATACATAAAATATGCAACTTATGCAATCATAATCAAATTATGCACAAAAAATATCAAGTTTTGTTTGATTCTTGTTATTGATCTTCATAATCTAAAATAAATTAAACCCATTAATTCCTAAACAAACTAAATTATTCCAATTATAAATGTAATTTTGATTGAAATCAATTTTCATGCTTCCATAGTCAGTAATACTTAGAGGTTAAGGAAACTAAGACTAGAGTAGAGAAAAGTACGATAATAAATTCTGGTTAAGGTTTGAATATATGTGGAAAACCAATCTCACTCGTATCTTATTATTCATGGTCATTTTGTTTATATACAACAATTAGAAACAGTTATTTGTATTACATACTTAATCTCCATAGTCAATTAAATTACAAGAAAGCCTACTTCGTAACTGAAGAAAATAACTGTCAATTACAAAAAAAATAGCACTACTACTCTATTTCATCTTTTGTTTCATACATGGCAACATTTCGTCAATATCTTCAGTAGTTGTAACATCCCCCCTCATGTTAGAGGTTGGTGCCAATCACAAAAACCCAACTTAGAAAGTAGATTGTGAAACACAGGACCATCCAAAGAGTTTGTAAAGATATCAGCTAACTATTATTTAGAAGAAATATACTGAGGATGGATGAAACTATCTTTCTATTTGTCCCAAACAATATGACAATCGATTTCCAAATGCTTCATCCATTCACAAAAACTGGATTAGCAGTAATATGTAAAGCTGCTTGATTATCACAATATAAAGAGGTTGGTAATTGAGTAGAAATCTATAAATCTTGTAAAAGATAAGAGATCCAATATAATTCATAAATTGTTGCTCCCATGCAGCGATAATTCAGCTTCTGTCGAAGATTTTGGTACTATAGGTTATTTCTTTGTTTTCCAAGAAATCAAATAGTAACTAAGGAAAACATAATAACCTGTAAGAGAACGTCACGTAATAGGACAAGTTGCCCAATCGACATCACAATTGTGGTAATATTCAAAGAAGATGATGAAGGATAAAATAATCCTTTCAAAGGACATCCTTTAAGATGCTTTAAAAAATCTAAAGCAACTTTCCAGTGAAGAACAGTAGGAGACTAAACATATTGGCTTAATTGTTGTGCTGAATGTTTAATATTAGGCCGAATAAATCCCAAATATAATAAACGACAACCAAACTTCGATATAATGTTGAATCTGCAAGTAAAGAAACATCTTCAACCTGAAATTTGTATGACTTTGGAAGAGGAGTTTGTTTAGCCTTTGCACCTGCTAGGCCAACATCTTACAAAATGTCAAGAATATATTTTCTCAAATTAATATATATTCCTTTAGATGATCGAACAATCTCAAAACTATGGAACTATTTTGCAGAGCCTAAATCCTTGATAGTAAATCGTTAATAAAGAAATTATTTTCCAAAAGAAACATCATCTATCGAAGCAACTGTAAGAAGAATATCATCTACATAGACGATTAGGGCTAATAAAGTTTGACCTGTTACTTTGATATATAAACAATTGTCATGAGAAGATTGTTGAAAGTCAAACTAATGGAGATATTGAGAAAACTCTCTATTCCACTATCTCAACACCTATTTAAGTCCATACAATGATTTTCTTAATCTACAAACTTTTCCATCTGATTTTCTTAATCTGCAAACTTTGCCATCAAATGCTTTTGTATAACCTGGTGGGGACTCCATATAAATCTCTTCATCTAAATAGCCATGTAAAAAATCATTGTTGATATCTAATTAATGCAAATGCCACGCCTTCATTGCTGCCATAGCTAGGAATGTTATGACTATCACTACATTAGCAATTGGTGAAAAACTGTCATAATAATCTTCCCCTACTATCTGATGAAAACCTTTTACTACTAGTCGAGCCTTGATCTATCCATAGTGCCATCATTTTTGTATTTAACCCTATATACCCACTTACAACCTATTGCCCTATTATTAGGAGGTAAATTAGTTAACTCCATGTCTGTTTTCATACCTTATTTTTTAGTCATTGCCTAGTTTCTATCCCAACTCTGTTCCTGTCGTTGCCCAATTTGCGTCACTGCGTCTCCCAATTTGCATCATTGTTGTTTCCCATCGTCATTTGTGTTTCTTTTTTTAGAACTAGTTTGTTTAACTATAGTCCACTTATTAAGCTAGAAGATCCTGGATGGCTGTAATCACATAGTAAATTTCGTGTCCTATCTTCAAATTTGATTTGAAGAATAATTTCAAGCGTGGATGGTTCAAATCTGATTTTTCTAAAAACTTTGGGTGTTTAGGATATTGTTAAGAATGGAGTTCCTAAACTTGCAAATATTGAACAATTGACAGAGGCGCAAAGGCGAGATTTAACTTGTGCTCACAACAAAGATGATCAGGTTACCCACCATATTTTTCAAAGTGTTGATTTATTTGTGCTTTAGAAAAGTATTAATGTAAAGTCATCAAAGGAGGCTTAGGACATTTTATTTCAGTCCTACTAAGGTGCCAAACCAATTCAAAAGATGTGGCTGTAGACATACAGAAGACAATTTGACTTACTTCAACAAGAAAAGAATGAGAAGATTGTTGACCATTTTATGTGCACCCAAAAACTTGTCAACGACATGTGGGCCAATGGAGAAACTATTTCCAATGTTCAAATAATGAAGAAAATTCTTCATACTTTGACAAAGCAATTTGATGTTATAGTTGTTATTGAAGGGGCGAAGGATTTGAGGATTGTGACAATTGATGGTCTGCAAGGATCATTGTAAGCACATGAACAAAAATTAGATGAGAGATTCGTACTGGATGTTGAGCATGCTCTAAAAGCTCAAGCAAATTTAAAGAAGAAAAAGAATGAGTCAACAAATAAAGGCAAATCTAGTTAGAGAAGAGGCAGGAATTTCAGGTCTGGTCAAAGATAGGGTAGAAGAGGTAATATTAATCAAAACCATGATACATTTAATGTTCAGTGTTTCAAGTGCAAAAAGTATAGGCATTTCAGTCAAATTGCAAGTCTTATATTCAATGCCATAATTGCAAGAAGTATGGTTATTTTAGCAGAGATTTCAGTTTGACAAAACCAGAAAATAGATATTGTCAGGCAAAAGTTGCAAGGAATGGTGGTGATAACACAAAAACTTTGTTGATTGCCAGTTCTGATAGTGTAGGCAAATATAACAATCAGTGGTTGTTGGATACAGGGTGTATTAATCATCTTAATGGAAATAAAACTTTGTTTTCTGACTTTGATAATTCATTTCACACATTAGTGAAACTTAGAGATAATCGGTATATTCTGATTTATGGGAAAGGCAAGATTGGAATCAGATTGAAGAACAACAACCTTAATTATATTTCAAAGGTATTTTACTCTCCAAATATTAGCCAAAATCTTTTGAGTATGGTGCAATTGGTAGAGAAAGATTATGACTTGCACTTCAACAAACATGGATGCATTATTTATAAAAACAGAGCAACATATATGATAAAACATGTCAAGAAATCGTTTGTTCCCTTTGCAAATTAATTATGAGCGATCTTCCTACCATGTTTCTGTAACTGATGATGATAATTGGCTATGACATATAAGACTTGGGCATTTGAATTTTGGAAGTTTTGATTTTCTTTCTAAAAAGTGATGGGTATTTGGCCTACCAGCTATTAGTGTTCCTGAAAAAGTCTGTGAGACTTGTGTTTTAGGAAGAAGCATAAGGAAGCTTTTCCCAAACGTAAATCCTAGAATGCAAGTAAATCACTTGAACTTGTTCATTTAGATTTGGGCTTTATGGAGTTTCCTTCCAATGGTGGTAGTAGGTATTTTATTATTTTTATTGATGAATATAGCAGAAAGGATTGGGTTTATTTTTTGAAACATAAATCTGAAGCATGCGATACGTTTAAGAGTTTAATGGCTTATGTTGAAAAACAAGGTGGGTGAACTCTTAAAGTTTTGAGAACTAATAGGGGTACTAAATATACTGTTTGTGACGATTTCTTATGAAAACATAGCATTAAGCATCATTTAAATGTTAGATACACTCCTCAACAAACGGGGTGGTGGAAAGAAAGAATAAAAGTGTTATATATATGGTGAGATGCATGTTGCATAGTAAAAATTTTCCTAAAAGTTTTTGGATAGAAAGGGTTGCTTATGATGTGTACGTTTTAAATCAGTGTCCTACTAGGAGTGTTTGTGACAAAACTCCACAACAAACTTGGACTAATCAAAAGCCCAATATTGGGCTTCCTAAGGTGTTTGGTTGTATTGCTTATGCCATATGCCTGATGAGTTGAGGAAGAAGTTGAATGACAGATCATAAAAATAAATTTTCATTCGCTACAGTCATGAGACGAAAGGATACAAGTTGTACAATCCAGAGACTAAGAAAGTTGTTGTTAGCAAGGATGTCACTTTTGATGAAGATGATATTTAGGATTTGCCAAGTGAAGAAAAAGTTCATTACCAAGTCCTCCAGTTGTGGTTAAAATAATTGATGATGATCCTAATGTGGAGTCAATTCCTGCAAAGACTTCTAGTCATCTACAAAGACAACGACGCATGGCCTACTTATCTGTAAGATTATGTTGTTGGCACTACATGTGATTCTTTTGATGATAGTGTTGATACTGTTCACTAAGCCTTGTTTGCAGATTGTGATCCTTTGTCATTTGAGGATGTTGCTCATGATGATTGTTGGGTGAAAGCCATGGATGATGAAATTCATGCTATTGAACAAAATAGTATTTGGGAGTTCTCTACACTTCCTGACAACGTGTCGTAACGCTAGTCAAAATAAAATAACTAGATTACTACTATAGCAGTGGTGACTCTAGGTCGATCACACAAAGAGTGTGTGTAAAGTTGTTGAAATGAAATTAATGGGTATTTAGGTTTAGGGGGAAATAAAAAAATAAAATGAAACTAGACCAATACAAACAAATTTAAAAAACATGTGAAAAAGATAAAAGTGGGAAATTCAGTAGGGATTCGGTTCTTTGGTTCAATCTCGGCCTACACCCTAATTAAACAAATTTCATTGGTTTAATGTTCTCATACCTCTCCTAGTAACTATTAATCATGGGTTAATAATTAACCCAAGTTTTCCCTTAGGTAATGTTTCATCAAGGTACAATCATTAATTAAACTTAACCACCGAATAACTTAGGATATGATCTCTAGATTGAATTAGGCAGTAGCATTACGAATTAGAAAAATAGATTAATCAAGGTAACAACCACATACGATGCGTCATTTAATCTACATTATGTTATCCGTAGTAATTACGAATCATTAGTCGCTACACATGAATTTAAACATGACAATTACGGATTATATCAAAATTTTAGCAATGAGTTTGCAAATAATTGATTCAATGAATGCATTAAAATCATCTTTTTACAATACCCAATGGGTTCATACACAAATAACTTAATAATAACGAGAATATGATTATCCATACACAAAACCCAAATCAATTAACATAGGATAACACAATCAATTTCTAATGAGAGAAAGAAACAACAAAAATAATGAAATACGCTTAACTCGGGTCGTTGGCGTTGATGTCACCTCCGAACCGCATCGGAACGTTTAGCTCTTCATGGGTCTCTCTTAAAAAAATGTTCCCACTGAAGACTCCCTACGCTACTGTTCTGTCCTATTTTCTAAATTAATTTTTAGTCCACTGGTACTGTTCACTTTTTATTTACTCCTACCTACCAATCCCTTACGTTGTTATTTCTGCGTTTTCTTTTTAGTCTTCAGCCCAACGACTGTGTTTTGGTGCCCTTCACTGTACATCTACGTCTTGCTCCTTCACCCTGCATTTTTCTCCTAGCTATTTGTGTGAAACGCAAATAGCGTTTATGCTATTCACATAAACAACGTCTATATGAAACGTTGTTGGGTTTCTCCTGCGCTGTGTTTTTGTTTTGGCATTTCCTCTTTATGCTTCCACCTGCTAGCGCATTTTACACATTTGTTGATGCCGTATTGATGCTTTGGCTATCCACTTGCTGTATGTTACGTGATTTGACTTCAATTGTTCCTGCCTTCTTTGTTTTACCAATTAATCCAAGTGCTTTCGATTAAATTTGAACTCACGTTCTTGTATAGGACATGCATAGCCGATAACAACTTTAATTTATTATCTTTATGTTTTTATTTCTTGTCTTCTTCTTATCTTTATTTGTTCTAATCTTCTTCTTGCTCCAAAAAAACAAGTGAATGTAAATCTTTAGAAAATGACTCAAATATCGTGCTTGCGACTCACTTTAACTTCTTTACTTTCGAATTATGCCTAAAATCACATATAAGTCAAAGTGAGTATCTTAAGCAATTTAATGTTATTAATCGCTAAGTGTTATGGAATAATTATACAATCAATTAAGCATATATCACTTCCCAAGGAAAAGAAACCAATAGTTGTTAAATGGGTGTATAAGACTAAGTACAAGCCTAATGGAGAGGTGAATCTCTTCAAAGCTCGCTTGGTAGCTAAAAGTTACAAGCAAAAGCCAAGTATTGATTATTTTGAGGTGTTTGGTCTTGTTGCTAGACTTGACATTGTGAGAATGTTACTATCACTTGCTACTCAAAATAGTTGGAAAATATTTTAAATAGATGTAAAGTCTGCATTTTTGAATGGTGCTCTTGAGGAGGAGGTGTATGTTGAACAACCTCTAGGTTATGTTAAAAAGGAGGAAGAAGACAAGGTTTATAAGTTGAATAAGGTCTTAAATGGATTAAAAAAAGGCTTAAGGCATGGTATACTCGCATTGATTCTTATTTTGTTAATTGTGGCTTTCAAAGGTTTCCTTATGAGCATACTTTGTATATTAAATATGATTTGCAGGGTGATCTTATCATTGTATGCTTGTATGTGGATGATTTAATTTTCACTGGTAATAACCCAAAATTGATAGTGAGTTTCAGGGAGGCTATGATTTCTCAATTTAAGTTGACCGATATGGGCTTGATGTCTTACTTGTTTAGTATTGAGGTGAATCAAACAGATGCATGGATTTTTATTTCCCATAAAAAGTATGCAGGTGATATTTGAAGAAATTCAGGATGGAGTCATGCAACCCTATTTTGACTCCTACTGGAGATAGTTTAAAGCTTGTAAAAGATGGCAGTGATGAATTAATTTATGTAACTAATTAGAAGAAAATAGTTGGGAGTTCGTGATACTTGACTACTACGAGGCTAGATATCATGTATGGTGTTAAGATAATTAGCATATTTGTGGAGAGTCCTCGTCAATCTCATTTGTGAGTTGCTAATCGTATCTTGAGATACATTAAAGGTACACTTAGTCATGGTATTTTCTATTCCTGTAGTAATGATGTAAAGTTTGTTGGATATACGGACAGTGATTAGGTAGGTGATGTTGAGATGAGGAAGAGTACTTCTGGTTTTATTTTTCATCTTGGCATTAGAATGTTTTCATGGTTGTCTAAAAAGCAACAAGTGGTTGTTCTCTCTACAGTAGAAGCAGAGTATATTGCAGCAACAAGTTGTGCTGCTCAATCAGTCTGGTTGCGAAGAACGCTTAATGAGTTGAAGCATCAACAAGTCAAGTCTACAAATTTTTTTTGTGACAACAATTCTGCCATTGCAATGACAAAGAATTCTATATTCCATGGTCGCATAACACATTAAAATCAAGTATCACTACATTCGAGACTTGGTGAAAGACAATGAAATTGTGGTCGAGTTTTGCTCATCTTAGGAGTAAGTTGCAGATATATTTACAAAGCCATTGAAAACAGATGTGTTTTTGAAGCTCAAAAGGATGCTTGGCATGGTGAAGCTTGAAGACTTGGTTGGAGGGAGGCTATGTTAGGAATTAAACCAAGTAGGTTAGGTGTGATCTATATATTGGTGTGAGTGTTTAGAGACAATTAACTCTTTATTTAACCTAGGTATATATATGTTAAGTGTGCGTGTGTACGGACAAGAGAGAAGAGTGAATACAAAGTAAAAAAGAAAACGAAACATAGAGAGATAAGTAGGGATGGCAATTCTTGGCCTATTAGCCTAAATTAGTTGTTTTCAATGGGCTAGGCCCAAGCTTATACTAGCTCGAGACTCAATTATTTTAAGCAAAACAATATCGTTTTATCTAGAAGAGTTGAATCTCAGGTAAGTCTAAGCCTAGCCTAGACTCGGACCAAGTTTAAAAAAATAAATTGTTTTATATCACTTATTTTTTAAAAGCCAGCCCACTGCCATCCCTAGAGATGAGTGGGTGTTGTGTTCTGTATAGTCGAGATACGGTTATGTTGCTTTTAGTTTGATAAAATCAAAACTGAGATTACTGGTTATTTACCTTCTTTTGTACATGTTCTGTTGATTAAAATTTAGTCCTACATAAATATACAAAATTTTAAGCAAACAATGCAAAGAATAACTAATGTAAATCAGTTAAGCAACTCTTTGAGTATTAATTGTAGTAGTAGTTAAATCCATCATTTTCCCAAAGATTGAAATTTCAACAACCTTAATTCTACATAACTAAGATTCTCAAACATGTTCACCAAACAAGCTTAAATCACACGAAATAACACACGAAACTTGGCAGCAAAGATAGTACAGTTTGTGATATGAAGCCAAATGCGGTTCCCTACTTCCCTCGCTTAGCGAACAGCTTATCATGCAGTACTCTCACGAACTTTGCTCCAGCCCTGCAAACTGTAGCCCCTAAAGAAAACCAGTTCCGACAACTTTAACCAGCTGGTAATAGCATATAACATATAATGTCTTACGTAATTTCATTTCTTTCTTTTACCTATGGAGACATCACAGTTGACAGTTCCGTTCATTTTTTTTAACTGTACCTATAATAAGGTGTGTGAACACTGTAAATCTTTTACAACTTTGGTGTAATCCTATAAACTCTCTCAGCTTTTTCTTTAGTGAACACACACGCACATACACACACACACATATATATATGACCGTGTGCACAGTGCACCTATTCTGCTTATCGAGAGTGCCTATGTCGTAAGACTTCTTACTAATATTGTAAAAGTTGTAAAATCTTTTCACTACTGAACTACAAGGTTTAATAGTATGATACATTATTTCTTCAATATGCGTCAAGCAAATCTACTGTGTGATTGACTTAATAGTGTTTTCAGACAAATATTAGAGGACACAAAGGATAACGCTTAATTACATTGTTAGTGCTTCCAGAAACTGGTCCAGCAGTTGAGTTTGGAATGTACCTTGCCCACTGTACACCGCAAGTTATTATAGGAGGAGGAATCAAAAACCAGATTTAAGAAACAAAACTTAGCAAAAGCACTGTGAAGAGAAGTGATAAGTTACATTTTTCGCTGCTGTACTAAAGGCTTCCCTATGGGGTATCTCAGGATTGGCCGCTTTGATGCGCTGAATCTCCTCCCTAACCACCATGGAAAAACATGTTATAATAGATGTACAAGTCCTACAAGTTAATCAGGAATAGCAGTGAAGGAGGGATATAAATATATACATATATATATATCTTCCCCTTACTTCATGAATCGATTGTACGCAGATGGAAGTCGGTGCTTTTTCTCAGGTGCTGCAAAGAAGATTCTAGTATATTATGTAACTCGGGAAGCCTGCTAGTAATTAAGAAGTGAAATATAAAGGGAATAAGTGAGTTTCATACGCTTTACTACAAAGGGTGCTTTGGGTGACAATGGCTCAGAAGTTGTGGCTGAGCATGTTGAAGAAGATTGTCCACGCTTAAAATCACTGCAATGATCTTGCTTCTCCTTTTGAGACATTCACCTTTCGTTAGTAATACATTTCCTTTTGATCGTGACAGAATAATATATTTTCTCTAATTAGAAAGAGTGAATTTTATTTTTTTTTCTCATATTATTTTCAATTTCTATATCTATATGCATGCCTTTTCATTTGCATAATGAGTGCCAGAATAATACATAACCAAGATTTTGGATTTTAAAAAAATAAACAATCTACAGGGTTCTCTTCGTGTTCGTGTGTGCATGCTGTGTGAGATAGTGTCTTATGGGTGTGTTTTTAGGCATGGAGACAAACCTGAACCAGCTGGTGATCAAAACATTGACCTTGGAGTGGAGGTCTTGTACTAAGAAAAGACAGGTTACTGCAATGGCCACATTTCACGGTCACAGTGTCCAACAGCCGCTTGTATGGAATCCCAACCTAGAACCATCCAAGTCAATGCACATGAAAATGACAAAGAATGACCACAACAACATATTATGGCTGAAGATAATGCGCCAAAAAGTCATTCTTCTGCATCACACACAGAAAGCAATGTTTCGAACGTTCAATATAGTTATATATGCCAAATAGAAAGAAATCTTTCACAGTCCTTTGTACGCAATAGGGTTTGACATGTGCCAAATGATAGCTAGGGCTACATAACAGACAAACAAAGAGTTGAATTATATGCTGTTGTTCCCTACTACTTGGATTTTGACCTACGCAGTTAAGAAAAATGAGTGTGTTTTTATTCGTTAAGATCAAAGTTTTAGCATAAATCAAAGGAAACGAAAATGTGACTTAGCTAATATGTGTGTTCTTGGTTAATTTCCAAAGCGAATATTTTGTTGTTTCAGTCATTTATTCTATGTGAGAATTAAGGAACAAAAGCTCATGAAAGTTAGAAAAGAAAAGACATAAGATTCTTAAGGGGTGAATAATAACATTTAAATTACCGCAAGAACAGTGTTGCAGAAGTTGCAGCGAACATAGCACAGATGTTCAGAAGGTGGGATCAAGTCCATGGTGACTTTCTCTTCTAAGTTCATTTCTCGAAGAAGAAGAAGGAAAAGGAAAAGGAAGAGACGATGAGAAAGAGAAGGATAGGACGCCAGAGAAATTGTAGCGTAAGATTTGTGATTGAAAAATGGGATGTTGATTAACAATATAGAGGAGGCTAAGCTTCAAAAAGGGGATCTGAGGTTACTGATAGTAGACGTAGCTACTAGCCAGCATTGCGCTGCATTTAACAGGACCTGAACTTTCCATGGGTACTTTGAGGTTTGAAGAAATAATTATTGTTGGAAACTCCCAAAAAACTTATAATGCGTTGATTTTTGAGCTATACTGATGATTTTGCCATTTAGTAAAGGTACTTTACTTCTTTATCATTTTGCTAAGGTTGTATTCTGTCATTTTGCGACAAAACAAAAAATAATACGAAGCATTAAATAAGATCTTAGAAGAGACGAAACATTTTTATAATCTGGAGATTTTGGCTTTTTTTGGGACGCCCTTTCAAAAAACTTATTTTATATGATTGATATTCATGCTAGCATTAACAAATTCTATATGATAAGAATTTAAAAAGGCGTTTACTTAAGCTTAAATACAAATAAAATGATTTTTTTTTTAGAATTTCAATTCCTATCAAAACCTGAGACAATAAGTGAATTAACATGAGCAAAGGTTATTAAAAACAAGTAGCAGCAATTAGATAACCCACACCAACAATTACTATTATGATCTTATGCTAAGAAATTAGAAGAGATGTTTTGAGATTCATATATGCTTATTATCCCAAAAAATGGATGACTCTTAAATGGTAAGTTTATGGTTGAAGTAAAATTTAGGATACCCGTGTGACAAGATAGTTGGAGAGAAGCGTGGAGTTGGGCAGGCATGAAAAGATAGTGGAGGGAGAGGAAGCTCAGCATGCATTCCATCTTTTGTGGGTGCAATGCTAAACGAGGAAAGTTGAAATAGACAGGAGCTACAATAGCAAGTCACTGTCACAATACGCTGGTGAATACAGGATTTCATTTTTATTAAGGAAGTGGTCGGGTGAGAAATCTGTCTCGTTGTGATGGGACGATTCGTCAGTTTCCATACTTGGTAACAATGTCATAGAAGTGCTTGCTTTTCTCACCTTTCTCTGCTCGTATAAACTTCTTCTTTCCCTAGGCTAGGCCTTTCTACTGCTCTCCTTGATCCATTGTCCGACACTCTTTATAGTTGTTGCTTAATATTTCCCCGTTATGTGCTTCTGTCTGATACGTGACTAATCCTTTTTATTTTCTCCAAGTGATGTTGGGAAAAATTTAGGTATATATTTGGATCTTTCATCTTTGGCATCTTGGTTATAGGGCTCAAGATTCATAATGGACTAACATAAAAATCTTAAAAGAACAAGTTGCCAACAGCATTAAACTTGTAAATTATAAGAGCAATAATAGTTGGATGAGCATATGATTATAGTTGTGAAAGTTAAACAATTGCCTACACGAGTCCGCGGTATTCATTAAAAAACCATTACATTAAGACTACAATTGCAATAGTAATCTAAAGTTTAATTCCTTAAATTTTAATTTGAAACAATCTTTTTTCTCAAATTATTAAGCGAACAAATTGTATTTGTTTGTGGAACTTTTATACATGCCAGACACATTTATTCAATGATATATATATATATATATATATATGTCCATTCTAGTTTCTTAAAATGGTAAGGATTTGAACACTATCATTAGAAAATTTGTTACCCTTCCCTTACCATTTTAGGAAACTAGAATGGACAACTCTAGATCCTTTTTCTTTCACCCAAAGATCGTTAGCTTTTGAGCAAGTATTGCCCTTTTTTGACTGCGCTAATATATTAACTCTGTTCCAAATTTTTTTGAAAAATTAAAAAAATTGTTGAATTAATAAGAGTTAAAGTACATACTTCTGGAGAGATAAAACTCTTCTAGAACAAACACAATAAAAACGACATCAAATGAGTGATGCATCTACCCAACGTATACAATAAAATGACAACGTTGTAGTTAACAAGAGATAAACTAAAATATGGCGATGTTTTGTAAATGAGGTAAAGACCCAAACTAGATGAGAGAAGAGCCTCCATAAGTTTCCTAATTAGGGCTAACATCGAGGGGGATGGGCAATCATCTTCTCCACACAATTAGCATTACCAAGGTATGAAATCTCTGACTTAAGTCATGCGAACTTTTCTTCTATTAACCATCTGATCATAGGTTTACGTTGCTAGGCTTGAACTTTAGCTTGGAGTAGTCGCAGTAGCTATATATGGTGAGTCATGATGGATCGATCTTAGCTCAGGTCAGATCTAACCGCTGAGTTTCTTGATTCTTCTTGTTCAAACTCAGTTTCCTTGTGCTAATCTAGACTTAATACTGATTCTAGCTATAGATCATAGGATTTGGATGAGAACATTCATGACTACACCAATCCTCGGCCTTCGGTTAGCTCTTTAGGTAAATTCTCTCTCTTTTTAATTTTGTGCTTAACTTCTTTAAAATTGATTTGTTAATATTCATCTGATTGGTTTGCATGTATGTATCTTCTATACAATATCTGCTTTTTGTTGATTGTCAAATTGAGTAGGGCTAGCTTCTCTGCTTATATTCTTGTAATTGTTTTGAATTCATATGATCATAGCTCTCTCATATATGAAGAGAGGCTTGGGAATCCCAAAGTCCTAGATAATTGGCCTCCATTGATTAGAATAGTGACATTTGAGGGATGCTTACTTAATTCTACTTCCCCTATACCCAGCACCTACATTATTATCTTTCTCAATTTCTATAAATCATGTGAACCCTCCCTGTCAACCCGATCAACAAATACGATAGGATTACAGTTTCCAAGAAACCACTAGCTGTCTGCTACATCTCTTCTCCATTTAATATATAATTTGGTGTTCTTTTATGCTAGCAACTGTGGGCTTAGTAAGAGAAGATAAACATCTAGCTTTCCTTGCAAATCTTCTATTATTTCTCTCTTTCCCCATATTTTGGATACATGTTGCAATTGCCACCATATAGACTTCCTTATTATTCTTGGCAGTAGGCATATATAGTATCCCTAGTAAGATAACACTTAGACTGCTTTGGGTGCATGTAAGTGTACATAAAGATGAAATATTCTGCCACACCTCTTTAGAGTATCCATGGTTTAAAAACAGATGCTTTCTATCTTCTACATCCAAATTACATAATAAATATTGTTTAGAAGAGGATAGAAACTTCAATCTAGTCATGGTGCTGAGTTTATTCAGCGTGACTATCCAAAACAAAAAATTGGCATTCAGCTTGAGGGACTTTCTCCAAATTAGCTTGCCCCACCCGATTCTTATGTCTCCCACATACATTAGTTCTTTAGTTTTCCTATTGGTTAATTCTAAAGCAGATAAACCATTCCATAGATAAGTATCTTCTCTATATGTACCTGTATTATGGAATTGAAAATTTTCTAATCTCATCTGAGGATAAAGGTCAGTTTCCTTTTACAATTAGCTCCTTTAGCTCAACAGTTTTTAAGAACCTAACCATAAAATCACTTGCCATCTGGTTATGTATCAATGCCCCTTGACCAATCCAATTGTAATGCTTACAACGAAATCCTATCCCCTGCCCCTATTTTATATGTAACCTATTGTTGAACCTCTTCCTTCAACTAAAGAATTTGGTTAAAGAACCAAGAGTAAGTTTCTTTAGGATTAGTTTCCCACATACTGCCACCCTTTAATATATAGTTGTGTACCCATTTGATCCAAAATGACTCTTTTTCACTTAAAATTATCTAAATTCTCTTCAGCATTAGACATTTATTACTTTTGCTAATTATCTCTAATCCCAATCGGCCAGCTTCTTTTAGTTGACATAATTGCTTCCAACTCTTTTTAGCTATTCGTTCTCACCTTTTCCTCTACTCCATAGGATTTGCTTCATTATTTTTTTTTCCACAGTTTTAACAAGCCCTTTTGATAAGAATATGTAAGAGCACCAGTAAGTTTGCACTGACATTATGATAGACTTCAGGAGTTGAAGCTTGCCTCCATAGGAGAGAGCTCTTTTTATCTAAGATCCCAATATTTTTTTGAATCTTTTTCCTCAGTGGTAGACATTCTTTTTATCTTAATATTCTTGAAGAGATAGGAATTCCCAAGCATAGGAGAGGAGGATCTTGTTTTTTCATTCTAATGACTTGTGACAAAAATCTAAGAGAAATGCTATGCTTTTTGACAAAATGAAGAAGATTTTATGGAAGTTAATACTTAATCCCAAATATCTCCTTAAAACTTTGTAGAGTACTCATCAGTAGAGAAACTAAATTAAAATCATCCTTGCTCACTAAGATAAGATCATCTGTAAAATATAAACTTGTTAAAGAAAGTAGCTTACACTTGGAGTGATAATTGAATTTAGGGATTGTAGAGATTTTGTGTTTCAGCAACAGGGTGAGAACTTCCATGAAAATTAGAAATAGGTAAGGGGAAAGAGGATCCCCTTGCTTAAGTCCTATTCTACCTTTGAACATCTAAGTTGGACTCCCATTAATCAAAATCCTAAAAGAAGTAGTGGTGATGCATTCCTGAATCCATTTGATAAACATCTGATGAAATTTCATAACCTCCATAGTCTTTAATGTAAATCTTCAACTGACTCTATCAAAAGCTTTTTGAAGATCCACTTTAATATAACAATTTTGTGGAGTATTTCTTCTTTTATACCCTTCAAAAGCTTCAACAATATTAGTATGTTATCACCAATATTCTTATTGCTCAAGGATGCACCCTGGTTCTCATTGGTAATGAATTGCAATACAAATTTATTTGCTAGGAATTTGGAAATGATCTTATAGATAAAATTAGTGTAAGAAATATGTCTGAAATCACTCCATACTGTAGGGTTTGAATCTTAGGAATTAAACACAAAAAGGTCCTATTTAACTCCTTAAGTAACACTCCCTTTTTGTAGAACTCATGTACAACTTCTTTAACAAATTTCCCTTTTTTCCCATGTTTCTTATAGAAATTCTCATTCAAACCATTTGGGCATGGAGCCTTTGATCCATTCATTTTAAAAACTACTTCCTCTATTTCTTGATCAATGATAAGCCTGGTTAGATTTCTGGTTTCATCTTCAGGAATCTTAGTAGAGTCAAACTGCATAAGATCCTCTTTATTAACTTTGGTTTTCCCTTATATTCCTAGGAGATTTTGAAAAAAAATCCCATAGCATCCTTAGCAATCTCAGCTTGCCAATATATTATCTCCCCTGATTTAGTTTTTATGAAGGTGATTCTATTAATATATCTTCTTGCTGGCACTATATTAAAGAAAAACTTTGTGCATCTATCCCCATCTTTGATCTTGATCATGGCTCATTGTTGCAATAAGGAGCAATGATTTTCCATTACTTACAAATAGTTTTTAATAGCTTCCTTCTCCTCCTTTACTAAATTCATGTTACTTGGATTATCTACTAGCGAATTATGAATAAATGAGAACCTTATTCTTGCGTCTTTTATCTCATTTTTTGGTATTATGTACCCCTTTTTCATTCAACTTCTTAAGTTCCTGCTTTATAACCTTGGGCTTTTGTAGACAAATAAACTATTTTGTGCCAAAGACCTCAAACTCTAATCCTTTGGAAATCGTTTTTTGAAAGTCCTCCACATTAGTAAGAAAATTATTAAACCTAAAGGGATATTTAACACTAACCATTTTAAAAAGATTATCTACCTTAATAGGGGTCTGATCAGAAATTTCTAGATCCAAAAAAATGATCTTACTTTCTGCGAAAATTGTTAACCAATCCACATTCACTAAGACCCTATCTAGCTTTCTACAAATGAACCATTTAAAGTTTTGTTTATTGTTCTATGTGAACCTATGACCTTTGAATTTTAGATTAGATAGTTCCATATCCTTAGTGCAATCAAGGAGATCCATGTTGTAGTTTAGCAAATTGTAATTCCCCTTTGCCCCTTACCCATAAAAGTGGTATTGACATCACCATTGATAATCCATGGTCCTCTAACTGATGCTTTTAATCTTCTCAATGAGCTCTATAAATCATATCTTTGGAAAGCTATATTAAAACCATAAAAAAATGTAACAAGAACTTTAGAGTTCTCCACTTTGAAAGTTAGTTTTGTGTGGATAAACTGCTCACTAGCTTCCAATGACTCCACCTCCATTATTTCCCCATATTCCATACCCTTGGCACTGATGATTTGTCCATATCTTCCATTTACTACCAAAATAACTCAATTTATTCAAATTCTCTATTCTAATTTTGATTTCCAATAAACAAAATAATATAGGCTTCTCATACTAAACAAAATCCTTTCAAGTATTAAGGTTTAAAGGGTTATTTATTCCTTTTAGATTCCAGACTAGAATGTCCATATAACAATGCTTTTACCTTTTGAGCCCTTCCTATTTCTCCTGTTATTCTTTCTAAATAGTACTTTTTCAAACTTTTCCTCTTGATTTTCCTCTTTCTTCTAATCTTCCAACTGCTGTGGCAGGTCTTCTTACTGTTGGTTTTCATTTTTTTATAAACATCCTGGAAATACTTCATTTTGCACACCCCCCCCCCCTTTTCTTTCACCCTTGGGTTTATAAGGAATCTAATCAACATCTCAGGAGGAATATAAGAATTAATCAAAGGCTCAGTCTAGCACCAATTATCAAAGTAGAATGAGGTTTATCTCTCCATTACCTATTATTTATTTGATGTTCTCAACCATTTCTTGCCTTATCTTTTAGAAGTTTAGAAAAGAAACAAGAGAATGAGGACTTGTTATCAATCTCCCAAAAGTTGTAGCCCTTTAAAGAATAAGAGTATACCACCTAATAAAGAGACTCTTTACTACTAAAAAATGTCTAAAGTCTCCTCTTCATAAACACTTTACTACCCAAGTTGATATATTAGACACCCAACCCCCTTTCTACTACTGATTTATAGATTTCCTTCTAACTCATCTTAGCGTAAAGTATCTCGTTCTGATATCTAAACCAAAAAAAACCCCTACGTAACTTTTCAATAGTCTTGGTCAATACCTTAGCAAGGAAAAAGTGAGATGACTAGCAGATATGAAGGGAACTAAACACTAATTTATTAGTTAGAATCTACCAACATATGAGAGCCCTTTATTGCACCAATGATTAAGTCTTTTGTGTATCTTTTTTTATTAAAAGAATGCAATCCCTGTACTGAAGTTTTTTAGTAGATATAGGCAACC
>JAOSBM010000003.1:17763762-17777537 GCA_027568955.1 Erythroxylum tenue
AAATCAAAACATGCTTTAGTTCTATTCAAGCTTATAGGAAAAGGAAGTCTGCTTTGTTTTGCTCGGTGACAAGCATCACAACATTATTAATGAGCTTACAAGTAGAAACAGGAATGCAAGGAATAAGAGAAAGCTTATCAAAAGACATATGACCGAAACGTCGATGCCATACGTTTAAGGGTGTAGCACCGATATTAGCAGATAGCGCAATAGATAGAGAAATGTGCTTGAAGTAATAAATTCCATCTCGAAGCTCACCCGTTCCAATCAGCCTCCTCGTGACAAGGTCCTGTAAAACACAAAAGGTTGGAAAGAAAATTACAGCACAATGTAATTGTTTTGCTAACTTGCTGACAGAAAGTAAATTACATTTAAATTCTGGTATATAAAGCACATTTTTAAGAATAATGTCTTTCGAAAGTCGAACACTACCAAGACAAGAAATAGAACGACTAGTACCATCAGGTAGTCGTACAGGCAAAGAATCATGGGATGATTGAATATCACAAAGATTAGTTTTCATAGCAGTCATATGATCAGATGCACCACTATCCACTATCCATTCATGTTGTGTGTTTTGAGTTTGTGTAATCTTACCAGCGAGATTGGCAACACTGCCTTGTTTATCAACATTTAAAAAAGACATAAGCTGGTCATATTGTTCTTTTGTCAAACCTTGAATCGGAGAAGAATCTGATGGGATAGACGTTGTGGTGGTGTTGTTTGCGTAGGTGTTATTACGACGATTTTTGGATTGATTTGTACGACCTTTTGAGTTCGAAACACCTCGATCTGATTTCCCCCGTTGCTGCCAGTTAGGAGGGTACCCAATCAACTCATAACAACGATCTTTAGTGTGTCCTGTCTGATGATAATGATCACAGTAATACCGCCCAATCAACTCATAATAGCGATCTTTAGTGTGTCTGATGACAATGATCACAGTAATACCAACTATTTGATTTTGACACTTGACTGCTGTTATGGTTGGTATGAACATGAAGAGCTGTTGCTTCAACAGGAAGGGTGCGTGAGGTAACCAATGTTTGTTGCTTTTCATCCCTGGCCACAAGAGCATATGCTTTATTGAGAGTGGGAAGAGGGTCAGTGCTTAAAATTTGAGAGCGAACAGTACTAAATGCATCACTAAGACCAAGTAAAAATTGGTGAACTTTTTCTTGTTCACGTTCACGAACAAACTCCTTAGCAACTCCACAAGTACAATTTGGTAGAGTAGAATATGAACCAAGCTCATCCCAGATGCCTTTTAATTTGGTGAAGTATGCTGCAACAGAGAGGCTCTCCTGTGTAGTCATGGCAAGATCTCTTTTCAATTGGTGGATACGTGGTGCATTTCCTTGAGAGAATCTTTCCTCAAGATCCAGCCACATCTTGCTGTTTCTGCATAAGCCACACTAGAAAGGAGATCAGTAGCTAATGAATTGAAAATCCATGAAAGCACCATGGACTTGCACGTTATCCATGCTTACGAGTCTGAATCAGAAGCGTCTGGTTTTGGGAGGTCCCATCAACAAAGCAGAATTTATTTTTGGCACAAAGAGCATTTGTCACAGCCCTCCGCCACATATGATAGTTATCTCTGGTGAGTGGACAAGAAACTAATGATACTTCTGGGTTATCAGAAGTTTGAAGAAGATATGGTGATGTTGAATCACGTGTACTCATATTTCCGCCACGAGAAATAGAAGTATGAGAGGACATGTTCTCATCTGCCATGTTTCTGCGTAATAGATAAAAATTGCCTTTCAACAACTAGATGCCCAACCTGGCTCTGATACCTTGATAAAATAAAGCTGTTAGGCTTGAGTGCCTCTTGATTATTGATGAATATATATACAAATATACAAGCTTCAGTCATGCCTGCGAAGACGGAGAAGTCCAATCCTAGAAGTCAGTACCTACCATATTTGACAGTTGAGTATGATTCTAATTGATGCTAACAAATCCTAGAAGATATTAACAAATCCCAAATCCATGATTTACATTTTATCCAATAGTCTACGATATGAAAATTGGCTTGAGCTCTTATTTGACAACTGATAGAAAATGTTGGTGAAAACGATCTAGAAGAGGAGGTTGAATAGATCTTTTAATCTTTTCGCAAAGTGCTACAAAACAGAGTATTAAAACACACAAAATAAACAAGCAAATCGAAATATAAAAGAGTAGAGAAGAGAGGCAAACACAGTGTTTATAGAGGTTCGGTGCTAAGACTTACGTCCTCTACCTAAGCTCTCACTTAGGATTTTGACAAAGCTCTTTACTACACACTTTTTAGTTCAGTGTGAACTCTTCCAACTCAACTTGACTTCCGGCTCAAGCTACACCTTACAATCGATTTATTTTCTGGCATAAATCCTACCTCTCAAGTGATTCTCTTCTAATCACTCAACTCACAATAACAATGATTGAAATGAAGTAGTAAAGCTCAGTACAGCTGAATACTATTAGAACATGCTAAGAGCAAATTGAGAGCAATATGAAGATAATTTTGAATTATAGTAAGTTTGCTTCGCTTTGGACTTGTGTAATCAATCTTTTGAAGTTCCGTCCTTTATTTGTAGGCTTTAAGATATTTCTTAGACGTTGTAGAACTCTCCTAGACGTTGTAGAATGCTCCTAGCTGTTGTATGAAGATTTTCTCCCGTTTGAAATCAATTGACACAGTCAAATTATGTTCAGCTGTTCTACACATCTAGCAATGCCTCTTGGTAGCTGCTCTAAATTTTTGTTCAGCTCCATTGATTGCAATATCTTACACATGTGAAGGTTCTTGTGCCATAATGTGGCCGATGCATATGGGTGCCTTTATCTCTACTAACTGCATTAAATCTTATAGAAGGTGAACATGCCGAAGAATCCATGTGCTAGCTGCTCTCCGATTACTCTTTCTGCTTTATCCATTTAGCTTTGTTCAATGAGACTCCCTGTTTAGTAGTAGAACAGATAATTCTATATAAATTCCTGAAGTTTTTCTGAGTCTCCTTTCTATCTTGAACACGAAGTTGTTTGCTTAATCATGCCTTTGTATTATTGACAAGTCCTGACTACTCTTTTGCTAAGGTCTCTGTCTGTACCGTCTAGTGCTTGCTTATGTGGAACCAATTAGTATTTCTAACTTCTTCAACCAGTGAAAAGAACATGAACACATATCTTTTTCCTTGCGTTTGCTGATAATATCTCTTTGTCAATGTTAGGTATATGATGTAAGTTCATATTTGGATGAGCACCCTGGTGGAGACGATGTTGTACTGGCTGCCACTGGTATTTTCTTCATCTTTGTTGGAACAATTATCGTGTAAAATATAACAAAATTCTCAGTCATCATCTATTATAATCTTAATGTTCCTTCACTGTTACTGTTATCTAAGGTAAGGATGCGACTGACGAATTTGAGGATGCTGGGCACAGCAAAAGTGCAAGGGAGCTCTTGGAAACATTTTGCATTGGCGAGCTCGACCGGTCCACCCCAGTTATTCCAAAACTTGAAATTTCCTCAAAAAAGCAAACTGAAGTTTATGCTCAAAATTACCTGACAAAGAAGTATTGGGCTTTTCCTGTAGCTGTTGTGGGCATCTCTGTAGTTGTTGGTGTTCTATACCTTCACAAAAAGAAGTAATGGTTGGTTAATACAATTGTGGAAGGTATTTTTGTCCTCGCAGAAAGTGATAGTTGAGATGAGCATTTACTGGAAGTGATGCCGTTGTAATCCTTTTGAATTCAGAGTTATTTGGGGGCAGCTGCGTCTGAAACTTGGGATTTGATTTCTCCCATGAGAATTATCTGTTTTTCTTACCGAATCAGGGAATCGAATCGAATATATTCTTCGTATTGATTACTCTTTTGCTATTACTGTTCGTTGTATTTATATAAGATATATCTATATATCTATATATATATATAAGAATTGAAACCTGATTATAAATTGACTCCCGTTGATTTAATTCTGTAATTGTAATGGGCCAATTAGGTTCTGGGTAAGCCCAACGTCTGGTTATCTCAGGGTTAGTATGCATATCTCAACACTTTTTACCCCCTCGTTCTGATAATTTCTGTGCTCAATCGTGCCTGCCATCTGCCTCAACTGTTATTTCCCAAGTAAACAAAACCCTAAATATCAGTAACGTGTCAGCTGTGATGGCGCAGCAATTAGGGGTGCAGAAGAACACGCTTTACGTGGGAGGACTAGCGGAGGAAGTGAACGAATCGATACTTCATTCAGCTTTCATACCATTCGGAGACATTAAGGACGTGAAGACCCCATTGGATCAGGCCACACAGAAGCACCGCTCTTTCGGCTTCGTCACTTTTCTGGAGAAAGAGGACGCCGCCGCCGCTATGGACAACATGGACGGCTCCGAGCTTTATGGTCGCGTTCTTACCGTCAATTACGCACTGCCTGAGCGCATTAAGGGTGGTCAACAGGGCTGGGCCGCTCACCCAAGTATGTTTTGTATTTTTTGCATTAAATCCTGTTATTATTAATTGAATCGAATGAGGACTATCTATAGATGGTTTATTGTAACATATGAGGATGGATTGATACTAGAAAGGTTGTATGTTAATGAGTAGATGTATATTGCGTAATGATTTGAGTGAGAATTGGCAGTTTGGGCGGACGCGGACACATGGTTCGAGCGTCAGCAGCAAGAAGAGGAAATGCAGCGGATTCAGGCGGAGAACAAGGCTGCAATGCAAGCAGCAGAGGAGTTGCATAGAAAGAAAATGGCACAGGAACGAGAAGGAGAAAAGGAGGATGAGACAGATGACCCCATGGCTAGGATTGAAGCTGAAGCTGAAGCTGCGGTTTAGATTTTGAAAAACAACTCTTAGCTACCCTACCAAACAAAACAAATTCCTTTGCTACTGCTACTTGTATAGCAATTTGACTGCATCCCTGTGTTAAATAATATGCTTCTCTTCTTTAATCTTCTTCATATCTCGCAATTATTGGGAATGTTGTTAAAAAACTGGTTATTTCCCCGGCAAGGTCGTCTCTGGATCAGATCTCAGTCAATTCTAACACCACCCATGGCCATGGGTTTGTTTCTTTTTCGCTTTTTTGTTTTAAAAAAATAAAAATACACATATCAAAGATTTCCCATCATCGAACCAGATGATTAAAAAGCCTGTTAGGCCCAAACTATCTTAATGAGAATCTGGACTGTCCCATAGCTCAAAACTACGTCATATCATATGAACTTGACTTGACTTATCCTCTTCAAGGGACCGTTTGCTATGCTGTTTCGGTGTCTAGACTAAAGCTTAAAGTTGCTACTTGCGAACAGTTACCAAAGCTTAAAGTTGCTACTTGCGAACGGTCTTCTTCCTCTTCAGACGACCTAGAATCTAAGATTTGCCAAAAGCCAACATTCCCAATGGCTTCTCTCTTCTTTACTCATTACCTTTCGCTTCCAAGGTTTGTTAATTCTTTGCTGGTATTCAGCCCGTTACGTGTTTGAAAAAATGTCTAAAAATGTTAAAACTTTTATGTGCTTTCTTATATTGGAGTTTTTTCAGGTCATTAACTGAGTATGCTGTTAAGAAGCTGACCCTTGTTTATTCAGCTTTCAATTTGGTTTATATATTTTGATGCTTTAAATTATCAGGTGTTATTCAACTTGGCCAGCCTGTCCATCTTTGGATTTAACTCTACTTCAGGGTTTTGCATTACAACACAAATGGGGTGTTGCAGCAATGTCTAGGAAAAGAGTTGTTGAAAATCTAGCTGATGAAGGAAACTTTGAGAATGGGGTGGTTGTAAAAAAGAAGATTAACAGGGCTATCAAACGCACCACTTCAGGAAGCCGGAAGAAAGAAACTGTCCATTCTCCAGAAAAGGATTCTGAAATTGGGATAACCAATGACATCGCCGTGGGTGAAAGTATTACGTCAGTATCAAGTGAAAGTTTGAAGAAAAGCCCTCGGAGGACTCGCTGGAAAAGTGGACCTCTCTATACTTTCGTTTACTATTTATGTTGGCATTGGTTACAAGTTCTCAACTTACGGGATTATTTTAAATTTAATGTCTTCTACAGCTGCATCAGCTTCTAGTAATTTGGAGGAAGAGAAGAATGAAAAGAATATCCAGAGGAGAAGGAGGAAAAAGAAGACAGAAGACATCATAGTGGAGGACCAAGGTAGTGAATCTGAAATTAGTGACCAGGAAAGCTCCCTGGTTGCTACAGATGTGGGGGATGAGAGTGAGATTGATTTAGAACTAGATGGAGATGACGACATTAGCTATACATATGGTTGGCCTCCCCTTGTTTGTTGCTTTGGATCTGCACAACATGCTTTTGTGCCATCAGGCAGACCTGCAAACAGGCTTATAGATTATGAGATTCATGAAAGATTGAAGGATGCCATATGGGAACCAGAAAAATTTGTAAGGGCCCCTGGAGGATCTGCTGGTAGTGTCGCCGTTGCTCTTGCAACCTTGGGTGGAAAAGTAGCTTTCATGGGGAAGTTGGGAGACGATGAGTATGGACAGTCAATTTTATACTATATGAATGTAAACAATGTTCAAACACGATCAGTTCGCATTGATAGCAAGAGAGGAACAGCTGTATCACAGATGAAAATTTCCAAGAGAGCTCGCTTGAGAATGAGTTGTGTTAAACCATGCGCGGAGGATTCTCTTTCAAAATCAGATTTAAACATGGATGTGCTGAAGGAGGTAATGGATTTCAGTCTTCTGGTAGAGATAAGTCAATAGTTCTTTTTCTTTTGACTACTTCCTCTTCTGCCTATTTAGGTATGATGTATGACGAATAGAAGACTGTCTACTAATTGATAAAGTACTTATAAACACAAAGCATTGGCTTTTGGACCTTTTAATTTTGAGTTGAAAATTTAAGAAAATTGAAATGAAGAATAGATCTAGCCATCAATTTTAAGCTTTGTATCACAAACTAAGAATCACACTGATAGGTTGAACAAACAAAACTATTTGAATCACGATAATAAGTTTGTAGAAATCACTTATATAATCTAGGGATCACTCATAATTGTCTAACAATGACTATTAGAAAAGAATTCTGGTGGAGACTCTTGACTATGATCTAGTTATGAGAGGCTGTGTTTTTAAGTTTTTTCTACCATGTCTGGCCCCTAACTATGATCTAGTTAAGAGACCTTGCAATCTGAAAATAAAAAACTCAGCTTGTAGTCTGTGTTTTTTAGTTGTGTGCCCCCTTTTCGTTGCCTAGGTTTTACCCTGCTTACTTATCTCGGAAATCAACATATAAGAACTTGTTAGAGAGAATTCTTTGATCTCAAAACTGAAAATTTATATCTCAAATAATTCTTGCTTTATTTATGATCAGAACCCCCCCAATAATTTTTTTTTCCTGAATAAAAACTTCCATTTCTGCCTTTTGAATTTCCTTTCTGTTTCCATAGCAAAATTAGTACCTTGTTCGTCATAGATAGAGATGGAAAACGGGTTTGACCCTGACCCGGAGTCAACGACTTAGTCCAGATTTCGCTTTGGACTTGTACTTTTTGTTTTTAATTTTTGGGTTTTGGGTAGGACTCTGACTTGGCCTTCAATGCCCAGTCTGACCAATCCAAAACCCGACATATATATTAAATTAACCCTAATTTTCATTCTCTTCTTCTCTCCTAGTCTTTGTCACTACCATTCTTTTCACCTTTCTTCCTCATCCTCTTCAACAAAACTACTCTTTTTCCATATCTTTTATCCTTCCTCTTCTTGATTCTTGTATTTCATGATTAATGGGGCTTGTTTCTGAATGTTGATGAATCTGTCCCAATTTGGCTCTGTGCCAAAAAATTGAGGCAACATAAAAGAAATTGAGTTATATGTGGTTGTGAGAGTTGGGTTTTTGCTTTTCAATTTCTTCTTATTTCTGTTTCTCCACTTGGGATTTAAAATAATGTTAAACTTGTATACAATGCTTTGTATGTTGAACTTTTTGGAGTGTAACAAGCAGTTTATCTATGATGTCACAATAAAGTGTTAGTGCATAGCGGCTCTGTTCCTGGCATCAGATCTTTCTTTCTTTGTCTTTCCTCTATTCTTTACCTTATGAGAATCAGTATCAGTTGATTTTTTTGTTACCTTTAAAGCTTCAATCTTTGAAGGTACTTCTCCTTGATATCTGGTGTTTTCTTGTTCTTTGTGGGTTGGATTCTGGATCTTTAGCAACAAAATGTCAGGAAGTGGTGGAATCTTTGATTGGTCAGATTGCATTGGGCAGTTTGGGATTCTGACCACCAAGGCCCTATCGGACGCGGGCAACATGAGTCAGACCTTTATCGGGTCTCTGTTCAGGCTTGAGCCACCTATAAGGGACTTCGGGCAGGTCCGGGCAGCCTAAGGCCTGGACTGGCCTGGCCCATTGCCAGCACTAGTACTCATAGATAACATTAGGTCTATCATGCATATGCAAATTTTTCTAACAGTTCTACAAGTTTTCTGGTCCATAACCTTATGGATATTGACTTGGTTCTGATAATTCATCATAACAAATTTATCAATACAGACTACACCTTTATTAGCCAGAGAAATTGCTCTAACTTGCTCAGGAAATCTTATTACTTGTTGGTTGATCTCTCCTTCTTGTTTTGTTGTTTCAGTATGCTAGTCAAGTGTTTCTGTTTGTTGTTTAGTTGTTTCAATTTTCTTTAAACAACTTCAATCTTTAGTCGTTGGTTGTTTTGATATTTATCTACTTTACAATAAGAAGTCTGTTGTTGGTCTGCTGTATGTCTTAGAGAAGTTGTGGCATCATTGAAGTCAGCGCTTCAATGATGTCTAACATCTTCAAAACTGTTATAATCGACTCGTCTCTCTTTTGGTTATGGTTGTTGAATAATCTTTTGTATGCCCTTTTGTTTTGTATAGTCATCGTCAATCCAAAGATTTGATATCAAACTGATGAAGGATGAATAGATGAATATCGCATATAAAATGAAAAGTATGAGTTGTTGGAACTCTGAATGTAGAGCTGATAATTTTTAAACGTAAGGAATTGAAACAAAGGATAGGTCTAAGAATCACTCCAAAGATTTGTTTCAAAAACTAAGAATCACACTTAAGAATTGAAACAAACAAAACTATTGGAATCACAGTCACTTTTAGGATTTAGTAATAGCTTGTAATTATTTAAAAACCACTCTTAGAGAAGAGACCTTCACATTTGAAAAATCAGTCTATCTTTTTCCTTACACATTCAAAGAAACATATATAGAAGAATTTTGAAACCCTAATCCTAAGGAATAGGAATTCCAGCTAAACTTCCAAAATAAGAATAGGATCCAATTTAATAAAGATTCGTATTATTTCTTAGTAGACTTAAACTCTAAACTAATAAGGAAATTAAAATTAAAAAAAAATTCTATTAAGGAAAATTAAAAATTATTTTTTGTTCTGCATCAATGTAAGTTACTTTTAATTGGTAAACTAAATTCTGCTTTTCAAAATCCTTTCCATCCTAAAAATGAGAAATTATTGTTTCCAAGAACATTGGGTAAAGTAAAAGGTTTATCATTTAGAGAGCCATAAGCTATGAGACCTAAGTCGAGAAACTTATCTTTCAAAGAATTATACCTTCCAAGTTATTGAGAAATTTTATGTTCAATCTGTTTTTGGAATGTTATGGGTTGTAGGTAGCTGGCAAGTTAGTTGCTGAAAGATCAATGTTAAATCTGTATTTTGAATGTTATAAGTAGTTCACTAGTGATATTTGCATAAGTTTCTGGATGTCTGATCAGATTGATAGCCCTTTCTCGTAAAAAATATAATCTTTTTTGGGCAATTGTTTATGCAGGCAAAGATGTTCTATTTCAACACACATTCCCTTCTTGATCGAGGAATGCGATCAGTTGCACTGCGGGCAATCAAAATCTCAAAAAAGCTGGGAGGAAAAATTTTCTATGACGTGAACCTTCCACTACCACTGTGGCAGTCTAGTGATGAAGCCAAGTCGTTTGTAAGACAGGTTTGGAGTCTAGCAAATATTGTTGAGGTTACCAAGCAAGAGCTTGAATTTTTATGTGGAATCAAGCCCACCGAGGAATTTGACTCTAAAAACAATTCCAGTTCAAAGTTTGTTCATTATGGACCAGAGTTGGTTCAACCACTTTGGCATGAAAATCTTGAAGTTCTGTTTGTGACAAATGGGACTTCTAAGATACATTACTACACCAAGGAGCATAATGGTGCGGTGCATGGCATGGAGGATCCACCCATAACCCCTTTCACCAGTGATATGTCAGCATCTGGAGATGGCATTATCGCTGGTACTATGTCATACCTATAATATCTGTGATATGTTCTTATATCATTCATACAGCTACATATGTGTTATCTTTTACTTTGTTGCTACGCATGTTCTTTGTCGGACTTTTGAAGATGTTGAGCTTTGAATTGGTGTAGAAACTTCAGCTTAATACTGCCAATCTTGACAATCAAGAGAATGTTGATGCTGCCAATCCTGACAATCAAGAGAATGTTACGGTTTGAAGCAATGAGAAAATCTTGTCATCAAAGACAAGTCGTGGGTTATTCGATGAGCGTCAGTCCTAGGGAACCCAAGTTTTTTTGTCCTAGCTTGTTTTTTAGAACTGTGAAATGATTTGGTTAAGAACTTGAATTGCAGATAAAGCAGTGTGAGTTAAATCATATATGTGTATGGCATGCTCTGAGAAAAAGCTCCTTTTCTTTTCTTTTCTCTTTCTCCTGAGGTCCCTCATATTATGAAAGGATTTGCTAATGAAAAAGGGAAGTTTTCTTGGAAATGTAGTTCTTTTTAGTGTTTTAATACCTAAAGTAGATTGTTAAATTTTTCTCCTTGGAAAACTGCTCTTGCTGAATTTTGTGTTCTTTTTTGCTCTCAGCTCTCATGAGAATGTTAACAGTTCAGTCGTACCTTATTACTGATAAATGGTACTTGGAACGCACCATCAAGTATGCCATTGATTGTGGTGTCATAGACCAATGGCTGCTTGGTCGGGAACGTGGCTATCCCCCTAGGGAAGACATGGAAGAAGTGGAACCTGATCATAACGGCATAAGATCAATAACCGAGAAGGAATACCGCACAATAGCGCCTTCAAGTTGATTTGTCAGTCGGGCAGATTCACATACCTTGTGTCATGTGCCCCCAATTTATCTGATACAGTTGTTCCTTGTAAAGTAAAATAGTGCGCTTTTAAGTGAAAGGGGCTCCACGGCAGTGGCAAATTCATGACAACAATTTCGTGTTATTCCGATAGCATTTGATGATCATTAAGTTAGCCAGCATCCTTCTTCTTTTTTGTCTCTTTTTATTTCTTAATTCTGCATTTGCCAAATTCAATCTGTCCTTTCTTAAGCGTGGCAACAACTGGATTTTTTCACTTTGTCCGCTTTGGCCCTTCCATCAATTTTTCGCTTGTCTTTTTCCTTGCTCAGGGAGGTTTCGTTCAGTTGTTCAATGGTTTCAAAAACATGCGTACTGCTGAGCTAATGCGTCAGAATATATCCCGTTTATTCTGCATGAACAGTACGTGATTCCAGAGGGAATAGAAGATTATTAGGCTTATGTTGGCAGCAACAAGTCTAGCATTTTCTAGTGCGTCCTTCAAAGTGATACAATTACTTTTTACAGTAATTGGAGTCAGGTGAAGAAGCTGAGTTGATTTTGTCAAGATTGGCAGGATGCCAGGATAAGGATTTTTGTGAACTTTAAAATAATTTTAGCATTTTCCTGTCAGTAATAGTGATAATAATATTAATAGTAGTATTTACTGACGATTTAATTATAAGCAGTAATAGTTACCTCTGGTGGATTATATCTTGAAAATCAAATTCGAGAATGATTTCTCTGAAACCACCCGACTCTATGCTACTGTCAAGATATCCAACAACTCAACTTGATGATTGAACATATACCTATTACATACTTCTATACAAATTTTTAATACACCGCCGCCTGCTGCATTACCTTACCTAAACTCAGTTACACAGCACCATCAATATCAGTTTGCTCTTAAAGATGGAGCTGTTGTAGTCCAGACAACCTTCAAGGCGAGACATGCAGGGGCTCCAGCCTCACAGCTTCCAAGACATAGCAACAAAACATGGAGAAAGCATGCTGTTTAAGACCCATAAATAGGGATGCAGGAACTTCAGAGAATAGAGTGGCATGGAGACTTGAAACATAAAGGTGGAGTTGTCGCCGTTCAAACATCTTCAGCCCAGTATGTTGGTGTTGTTCCAAAACATTGATATTATTATGCCACGTCCATCTTCTTTTTTTTTAATCACACTGTAATAGCGTTCCTTACATTCATGTTTTTAATGTAAGTTTTATTCTCATTATTATTCAGTATGGTCCATTTTAAAGGTTATGCCCTACCATTATCTTATGTCGCCTAGCTACCCGACTCTTCTTCTCTGTGATGGCCAGAGATATGAGTGGGTTTTGGTTGTTAAAAAACCAACGTTAGCTTTCGGTTTTGGTCCTATTCTCACTGAGCTTTTGTGACACCATCGAGCTTGCTCTGGAAGAGGATAGAAATTCAGAACCGTCAACAACACATTCAGATCTACGGTGGAGGCAATGGCTGGAGGTACATGGTTCTTGGTTTGAGCTTCCGCATTGTTTTTTACATATATATTATGGTTATATATATGTGTTTAATGCATGCGTTTTATACGTTTATGATCTGTATGAAATGCATGCTTGAGTTTACAAGTTCACCCAGAGAGGGAATGTATCCACAACTCCCTATCCAACCCCAATCCTAGTCTCCACCGTTGTAAGAACAAAGGCTGGTCCCCTATATGTCACGGTCCTCGTTCAAGGATTTCAGACATTCCACTTTCCTTTGCAAACTTGAATAAGAAGGTCCCATCTTCCCGCAATAACACTCTCTCCAATCCCTCATTGCCCAACGCTCTTTTTCCCAAGCATGCACCACAGGGAAAGCTAAACGCTTATTCCAAAGCAATCCAATCAGTTTTAACCAAAAAAAAAAGTAATCCAACCAGTGCCCATGACCACACTTTTGTTCCAACTGTTAACAGCTCCAAAGAAGGAGATAAAATACCATCCTTCGATACATCATGAAAATGCTTTAGAATTATCTTCTTTGGCTCTGGGAGTAATTTGTTCTTCTAGGCTCCTTGAGGAGGTGAGGCCGCCACACGACCCTCGCCATTAACGCAAACAACAGTACGTTTTTGTTTTTGCATCTCTGCCTCATTATGCAGCAAGTTTTCTCGTGACAACTCAGGGAAGTCATCCTTGGTCCCTGAAGATTCACCTTTCTCCATGCTAGAAAAAGCGAGGTCGGTGTAATGTCGTCCCGACGGGCCTAGCCCCGCAGTCGTCGTACCCAAGAGGTCCCAAACTGGAGGGGGAGGTTTACGGAGAAAAAAGGAGACTAGGCAGAACAGAATTGGAAAAGTTTGAGGGTATTTCCGACAAAAGCAGATTGTCTGGCTAAATTAGGTCACGACATTTCATCACCTTTTCACGTTTGGGAGGAGATTCCTGACGCCCTCTCCTTAATTCTCTGGGCTGATATTTGTGATATTTCTTTTTTGAGATAGTTTTCGTTTTCTCTCACTTGTCACCAAAAAAAATTAATAAGAATCCACTAAAAATCTCGCTAATATTTAGAATTTAAAAAGGTTTTGTTATAAAATTGAAACTAAAGTTAAAGAGTATTTGGGAGAGGAGAATATCATTCTTCTTATCAAATTAGTATATCTCTTACATCATAACCCTTCTATTTAT
>JAOSBM010000003.1:17790923-17806242 GCA_027568955.1 Erythroxylum tenue
GAGACACAAGTCGAGTTATGGTACTGTATAAGCATAAGTCGAGTTACATCATATGCACAAGTCGACTTATACTTTCATGTATCTATCACCTATATGGTCATGTCTAATCTGTAGATGTGCAAAAACATCTTTTAAGTTATACATGCTCATAGGGACTTATGCAATCCCACACACAGTCGTGCACATGACTTACAATGGCGTGTCCTTCATTAGTATTGGCATGTCCCTCCAAAACATCTCTAGTTTTTTTTTTGTTTCAATTTTACCCTTATTCTTCTTCTTTTAATCCATAAAGGCAATAGAAACCTAATAACACACTAGAAACAAAATAAGTACCACAAACAACATAAAACTCACTAAATAAACAAGCAAAACACACCAAAAATAGGAATAAAAATATAATTTATTTAACATTTATCAAACATCCCCATACTTAAACCTTTGCTTGTCATGACGTAAATAATAATCCAAAACATTAAACTTCAAAACACCCATCCCTTATTAATCTCAACATGTCCATCCATACCCTAAATTATCATATGAAATGAACCAAATCAACATATAACTAGACTTATCATTCCTAGAACAAACTTTCATAAGATAATATCAATAGCAATCAAATTGATAATCTTTTTGAAATCAAAAGAACAAATTTTCATTCACTAAATGCACTCAAAATGTTTAGAGTAGGAAATATAATAAACTCTCACATTAATACAGGAGGATTCTTAACCATAAGCTTGCAATAAAACCATATCTTTACTACTAACAAGTAATCTATAAACAAAAATTAAAAGGTCTTTAAATAAGGTATAATAAGGCTTAAGTAGATGTATGAATGGGATAAAAAGAAGGTTAATAATGTTGAAAGAAATTTACATAAACAAAATTAGATAAAAATTGGTTCTTCATAGCATAAGTCCTTAAAGCAAAAATTTCATTGGCACAATAATAATTCTTCTCACTATCCAAGCTTTCTTTTCTTTTCTCTTTATTCTTTCTTTTTTTAATTAATATCCTAAAAATAATTAATTCTAACTTAAACTTCGAGAAAATTTAGAGAGAATATAAAATTATAATAATAATAATAAAACACTAGAGGAGAAATAACAATTATAGGCACATTAGACCTTATCTTTAAAATTCTTCAATATGAAAAAGTAAGTGTAAACCCTTCAAGGTTCAAAGATGATTAAAAGTTTTCAGGGAAAATAAGATAATCAACTATCGATGTGGTTATAATCTATCCATGGAAAGGCTAAGTCTAAAAAATGGTTACGTTTAAGGGATAAAATAGAGTAGGTAATAATCAACAAAAATACGCTAAAACAAATGGTTAAATCTAAGTGCCTTTATCATCTTAATGCCTCTAGTTTAACATTATGGTCAAAACATGAATAATAAAAGCAAGTTTTAGAGTCATCCTACTATGGATGATAAACACCCAAAAAAGAATAATAGAGCATAAACTAACGATATATTTGCTTTTAGGCTCAAAAACTCACAATTAGGTTTCTCTTACTAAAATAATATGCAATTTTAATTCAGGTTATCCATCTCAATGATTACTAATATATATATATATATATATATAACTTATAGAAGCAAATATATTCTGACTTTCATCCTTTTGCGTACTAATTTAACTCAATAATAACCTAAAGTGTTTTAGATAGATTTTAACTAAATTGGAATATCAGTTAATAAGAATAAAGAATAAATATTATAATAAGCTTAAGAAATTTGAAATTTTCTTTGAAATTTTTATTATTCCTTTCCTCACAATGTACATAATAAAAGCCCAAAAATATAATATCAAAGAAATAGTGAGAAAGGAAAAATGATTTAGTACTTTAATGAACAATAATTTATAAAAAAATTTAACTCGTTATAGTTTCCATCCCATATTAAATACAATCATCCTTGCAAAAGAGAAACAAAAGGAGATAAAAAGGCAAAAAAGGATATAAATAATAATAAAATAAAATAAATTCTAACAACATTGCAATAATAAAGTTTAGAAGGTTAACCTTTTACTAACTATTAATACAAAACAAAATAAAATAATAAACAAAAATAAGAAAAATACATGAAAAATAAAGATGAAAAATAAAAGAAACAAAACAAACACTAATTGAGCATATCAGGTTTGTTTGAATTTTTCAGTCATTTAGTGTACTAGGAATATTTAGGGCTTCCATGTCTTTGAATGTTGCTGTTAAAGTGGATAATTGGGTTAGCTCTAATTGGTGGAGTTGGTACTCCTAGTTTATGATGTCCTGCCAACCTACATAGCACCTCCTCCTATCATATGCCTCCAGATGCATCACATATTCCATCAGCTCCTACTGATCATGTTGTACAGTTGCCTACCTTCTTAGGATCATTCCTATGTATTTTTCCAATCGAACGATCTTTAATTGGTCCTAATAAGGAGGTGGTGTCGGAATGTTAGGAATGTTCGTGCTCTCTAAGGTGTCATTTTGTTGGTTGGGCTCTCTTTTTAATAGTGGCAGCTGAGGTGAGTTTGGTCCTGGCTCCTACTCCTATATGTTGGAAAAATCTCTATCTACTCCTGTATCTACGTGCTAATTCAAAAATCTAATCAATTTGTAAATATCATCTATCGTTCCTTACCTCTAGTGCACCATCTGTATATTCTTCATTATATCCAAGTTCAGGGATACCATGGTGCTGAATAGCCTCATTAGTGGTAATCTACTGAACAATCCTATCCTCTTTGCTAACCGAGTCACGTAAGCTTCAATGCATATCATCTCCACCTTCTTGTCCTTGTACTGATGCTGGAAGTACTAGGCTAAGGCATACCTCGATGGATCGGCATCCGCTCATTCATGCTCTGTAACTATAACACATATGCATTCCTAACAATGCCAAAGTTGTCACCCCACTCACTCAAGTTATGACTAAAAATGGCACTAATGTACCTGAGTGTAGGGTGTTATAAGGTATACACATTGGATTTTCTAGGGTAGCATTCCTCCTCCATGTCGATAGTATGCTAAACGTGTCGAGCATCCATCTCGTATGGAAAATCTATGCGAAGATCTAAGTACTCTTGAGTCTCCATAAAGTCTTGCTCATAAAGCTCCTCCATCATGAAGAACATCGTATAACTCACCTCATCATTCACCAAGCATCTAAAATTGAATTTTATTTGGTAGATTCCAATTGTAGTGGCCTTTTTCTATAGAGAAAGTGGAGCACACCTTGAATATGAGTTCGTAGTATATGGGCTCGACTATCTCAAAGAATTGGGACCACATTTTAATACTTAAGAAATCTCGAACTTGTTCGGCTAAACTAACTCATTCCAACACCTCCCAATCAATGCATCTACTGGTTGTGAACTTTTAATATTTTAGCCTTTACAACTATGTTTATGAGCTCTAGCATTAAACTTAGCATTGATTGTTACACTGGTAGATGTGTGACGATCTTTTGAGCTGATGGCAAATGAGCTCCATTTTGGTCTTTAGAAGACCATTTTCTCAACTTCTCATTTTCCCTGCAACATGAGAAAATAACGAATAAAAATACAAAACAACAATTTTCTCCACACTTTATTCGTACACTCACTATATGTTATGCAGTTGTGAAAAACGAACACAACTAAAAATCAAATAAACATAAAATAATGAAATTTACAAAACACCTGGGACTAACAAATATAAAACAAGACAACTAGAATCTTTCATTAAAGCAAAGATCAAATTAAAAAATAATTCCAGGGCTCATTACATCCAAATCTATATTCCAATTTTTTGCATAATAAAATCAAAAAATACATTAAAAAAACAATAAAAGATAAGAACAAGCTCATGATTCTTGAATCTTGATCCTTTTTTATTAGTTTTGATAAGATTTTGCTTTTTTAATCTTGATGCTTTTTGATTAGTTTTGATAAGATTTTGCTTTTTTCCAAGATTGCTTCTCCTTGATATGTACTTAAAGTCTCCTCAGCCTTGGGATTGATTTCTAGTCCTTCAGACATATATTCCTCTTATTTCTTCTCTTTTATCATCTTTTTTATTACAAAACCCTAAAAATTTGGTCAAACACATGTCAAATACGACCTAGTGTTGATCCTCATATTATTTTACACTATAATTTTTTCTATAAAGATTACTGCCAACATAAGTTTAACATAGTTTTGTATTAGTCCTATACTGCTCTAGCCAAAAATGGAAAGAAATATAATAAAATAAAATTGAACACCTTAGTCTTTATATTACCTCCATGTTTAATAATATGGTACCAGGATGCCCTAATGTTCCTCCTATATTTGGCTATATGATACCCTGTTGAACATGTGGCCTACATTCGATAACATGGTACCATTTGGTGCCATGTTCTGACCCTTTCTATATCCCAAAATCACTCTAAATCAACTTAAACGTGCACAAATACATTCATTATTCACTAAAGAGATAAATAGAGCTTGCAAAAATAAAAGGTCAATTAAGCACCAAGCCACATATAAATAATTGAAATACAAGTTAAATGCTCTCTAAATCATGCTAGAAATATAGTATAATTAGCACTTATTATAGTACTACAAAAGTGTTTTTGGTTATAAATCAAGATACCTAAATCCTGAAATTCAGCCAACAAAATACAAAATCAAGAAAGAATATTCCAAAATAAATAATTACTAAAAATAAATTTTAATTAGATTAACAAAACTAACATGTTCCTAATATCTTAGTCCTTAACAATAGCGTTAAAATTTTGATATATGGTTTTTGAACAATACTAAAGATTAACTAGGCAAGTGCACTTATCATTTATAATATAGTTTAGTGAATATGAATATTGTTCTCATAATGAATATAAGTATTAGTAATAAGAATCATTTTATTATCTAATCTAACAAATAAAGTGAATGAGTTAAAAGAAATAATGAACTGAACTTAAATTAATAATCTAAAATAGCAAACCAAAGTAATCAACAAGACTGAAGCAACCAATTGATAACTAAGACCTAGATGCAGAATCCCCTAGAACTTTTTTATGCTTAAACTTATCTTGTTTCAATTATTAACCCTAGTTTCTTGGATTGATAAAAATTTCAAAGTTATATCATATTCTTTCTCAAGAGATACAGTTCTTATCCTTAAGTTAATTAATTGAAATCTCTTTTTAATTGAAATACCTAAGAATGCATTAATGTGTTCTATGAATTTTGTTATTGGATTTGATTCTAACCAGAAGATTTATGAGGTCCCATATTTAAGATTACGTATAACTCTTGTTATTTTATGTCATGATTTATTTATACATATGATTTCTCATTCCCTATATATGAAATCTAAAACTAAATCAAAACGCTAGCACTAATAAGAAATAGTCACGAATAATTCATAAGGAAACCAAAGTGTTTAACCAAATAATATATTCAAAGACATAATTTTGGGTTTTATCTTATCTAGATCTATTCGATTTTGTTCACAACAACTAAGAAATAACACAAAATAAAAGAACTCATTCTTATGGATCTTTAAATCTTGATTTTTTTTCACTTAAATCTTGATGAAAATCCCTTTCTTTCTTTCCAAAGTTACTCCATTTTGGTCTTAAGATGCTCTAGCATATGACTCTAATGATATGCAGTCATCCCTTAATAAAAACTCTCTTTTATATAAGAAAATCCTAAAAATTCCATACACCATGACTAATACAAGTCCAACATGAACTAGTGTTCGTCCTTTGTTACTCTTTCTTATAGAAAACTAGAATTTTATAAAAATCACTGATAATACGACTCTAAAATGTAGATTTATATTAGACCTATGTTGTTTGACATGTAATGCGACAAGCCCTCAAGGGGTGTGGTTCGATGGTTGAGAGCGGGGCTTGGCTTCGGTTAAGTCCCAGGTTTGATTCTATACTAGCCCCTCTTGTAAGAGCCTGGGGCAGCCGGGGTTTTACTTGTAGGGTGGAGAATTAGTTGGGCCCTCAATGATGAGGTGCGCCCCCTTAACCCGCCTGTGAAGTGATGCGCCAATTGGATTCTCGAAAAGGTGTGCCCGCTTGGCCCCCTATAAGGTTTCCTCGAATCCCAAAAAAAAAAATGTAATGCGACAAATGGTGTTATGTTGGTGACCCATATTTCAAATCCTTCCTTTGAATCATGCTAGAACTTCTCTATTTCGGCTCAACTTGCTCGAATTCATTTCTTTATTTGGAGGATAAACACAAGGCTTATAAACAAAATATAAATCATATTGAATGCCAAATCCTACAGAAATCATCCAAATCCAAGCAAGATACTCTCAAGATCATGTTAAAGATATAACCTTATTCGTATTTATCAATAATGAAACATGAACTTGTAGTCAATATCATACTAAATTAATTTTCCAACAATATAAAACATGAAAATGTAATAAAAATTGAAATAAATCCTATAACTATCCTAAATTATTTATCTAACCCTTTTTTTTAACATTATTAAAATTAGAACTACTAGATTTGCAAATTTCATAGGCCACGTTACAAAATGTTTTGCAAAACAAGTTAAACAAGAAGTTCTAGTATAGGAAATAGGATCTCAAGGTGATTTCTACGGATATGGGATCTCAAAGTGATATATAAACTGAAGAGATTTATTTAAGAATGAAATGATTGTTGAGTTCTAAATTACCTAAAATAATTCATAACCCAAAAATACGACAAAAAATTTATGACCTTAACCAAGTCAATCTGCCTCATTCAAAATTATCATTCACCAACGTAATAAAAAATTTATGCAGCTTCTTAGTGTTTCAAAAACAAAATAAGCGATGGCCATTATTCTCAAATAATACACTGCAAAATAGAAAATCAATGCAACCAAAACTACTCTTACTCAATGCGTCGCTAGAAATTTTAGTAACATAACAACCAATAGTCATGGTTTTTGCACATACTGTATTGTCTCATGGTGATTAATTGTATTTTCACTCACTTGTAATTGTGAAAGAGATAGCCCAGTTGAACACATTGTTAAGGACATCTAATTGACCCAATTAAAATACCTGGGACTAACAAATATAAAACAAGATTCCAGTCCACATTATAGCTCCTCAAATTTAGTTTTCAGGAATCCAATAGAATAATTACCAGGATCCTTTTAAGACCAGCTTGACAGAGACCATGCTTGCAAAATATTTTATGCTGCTGAGATGTATAATCTGATAAAAGTAAGTAAGAAAGGAATGAACCTAACGAGTTTCAAGAAGCTGTGGCCTTACTGAACAAAAGTGTCATGTTACACATCCCATGATTTTGCTATCTGACTTGGTCAACAAAGAAACAAGAGCTGGAAAAAGCTTTTGGCACTCACTCCCCACTTTATTCTTCTTACTAGGACATTTGAGACATCTCCAACTCCTCCAGCTTTGAGGATAAAAAGGCAAAAATGGAGAATATAACCCCAGGCAAAAGGGAGAAATAGAAAAATCAATGGAGAAAAAAAAAACACGGCAAAGGTGTTGACGTTGGAATCCTCTTCTACATACATTGTCCATCATCGGAAAAAAGACAAACTCTACACAGCAAACGGAGGACTATCAAGTTTTGCAGCAGCCTGTTTATCAAGAAACCAAACCAACTTCCCTTTTGCTGGCTGGACCATTCGTGCAGGCAGTTTTGAGCATTCGGGTCCTACGTCGTCCATGACCATATGAACTGCTTCTGCTTTGCTCTCACCAGTCACAACTATAGCTACATTGGATGCTGAGTTGATGACAGGCAGAGTGAACGTGATCCTCTCTGGTGGGGGTTTCGATGAATCGGTAACAAATGTTACCCATTCATCTTTCTCATTGAGCACAGAGTGATTAGGGAATAGTGAGGCAATATGACCATCAAGACCCATCCCAAGAAGTATGAGATCAAATTTGGGGCAGTCATTAATTTCAGAGACACTAATTGTGCGTGTTTTCACTAATTGTCGAACAACAAATTCATACTCGCGTGCAGCTTCCTCTGCAGGTACTGAATCATTGATAGAATGCACATGGCTGGAGACAATAGGCACCTGCCACCACAACCATTGCGTATGCCATAAAATTATAGAACAGCATAAAATAACTAAAATAAAGAAAAGAAACCTGATATACTTCCTTTTACGTATTTACATTATGACCAAACATGAATTTCTTTTTTCTGTTTTGACACTATGGGAACAGAGGCAAAAGCGTCAAAATTAAGAAAGTGCAATCTCCTAAAGTCTCATCTACAGCATCATTACAAAGCCCAAACGGCACCACAAAATGAAGTTCATGATTATGGAGTAGAATTAGGTGTCATCAAACAATAAATGCATCATTCATTCATTCCTGGGTTCTCTTCAGTGTTATAAAAGGCAGAAACAGATTTTTTTCCTAGGTCAAATGAAATTATTTGAGTTCTAATGATTTCGTAGTCTAAAATATATCCATTTTTCAGTTCATCGTAACTTTGTTTGATAGAATCTTTAATAAAACGTCCTTAGGAAGGTATCAATATCAACAGGTGCCCTTATGTTCTACATTTCTTGAATACAATTCAATCAAACTAGCATTGTGTATAAAACAAAGATGCCAAGAGTATTTCATTGTCAAAAATTATTAACAAGAACAACAAACTATGCCACAAATAATTCCAAGAGAAGTCAGAACTATCTCAATCACAGAGATTGTCTTTAATCACTGCAAAAGTTTTGTAAGTATCAATTACAAAATAACAGAGAAAACTCTCCATTGTGCAAACTTAATTTAGCAAATCCAGATAAGCTGATGATAAACCAATATAAGGTTCTCAGAGTAAAGCAACTCTTAATGCAGAGATTTTTCTGTACAAATATAAGGTTCAACCATAAGATGAGGTGGAAAACATCCGTCATACTGGATAACTGTATTTATCCCTTAAATTAGTGTGCTGTTTACATAACTTCTCATCTTTTTACCATAATCATATAGCAAGACATCCAACACCCAATGAGGACAAGATGAAAGTAATCATCCAACCATCGAGAATCATGTCAATGAAAGCAACATACCAACAAATCAATTAAATTTGAAATCATATCGCAACTATGAGAAACACCAAAAATGGTAAAAATAGATGGATTGAAATGATTTGAGAATTTGCATGTTCAATCCCCACATATTTAAACTTAAGGCTATGACGATGAATAGAATAGAAATGTCTCAAAGATTACAAGAGAAAAAGATACAAGAATAAATGAAAGCCGACAGGGAAGAGATAACTCCAAGTTAACAACCTAAGCTGGGGGGTTGGTGTCTTTTACACTATTAAGGGACGATTTCTGTCCCATTACCAAGTTAATTCACACTCTTTATTGTATTGAATGGCCACCACTTTAAAAGTTGAATGGAAGTAAGGAGATAATCAAATTTGACACCACTCTAACTTAGTGGAAACCAAATTCTTTCATATACATACTTTTCATCAGTAAAATTTTAATGAAAGGATGCTGGCACTCAAAAATTGGCAAACTGTAAAAGCATCCTAAAAAGGAAATGGGCATTTCAGCAAAATAGAGACACTAAATTCTGACTGTGCTAAGATTAACATACTGAAAATGCACTTAACCGAATAAAATAAAGAGGCAAATTTTCTGCAGATCCATATAACTTTTCTAACAGACATTGATAGCAAAAATAGATCCAATCTTTAGAAGATCCAAATTCCATATCTTGCTGCCGTTTAAATCGAGAAACTATTTGTTTTGGGAGCAACTTGCATCCACTATAGATGCAAAATAGCCACAAAAGGAAAAGTTCAGCATTCAAAAGGATCAAGACAGATTTGAATGTTGGAAAATTAACTCTCTTTACCAGTATACTCAGTAAGCAATGACAGTAGAAAGGCGTCGCGGGTTGAGTAGGAGAAAAAAAGCAAGAAGAAAGTCCCTGATGCTTGAACTGTCAGCCATTTCCCCCACTCTCAATTCTTTTTGGTTATTGATCACAATCAACATCATAAAAAATGAAAGTATAAAACAACAAAGGAAAGAATAATAGGGCAAACCTTGGACAGAAGGCCATCTTTTGTGAGCTTATAGTTACTATCGACATGGCTTTTTGCCACCACACGTTCATCCGCCCAAAATATGTACCACTTAGCCCAGTCTACAGTCTTGATATAAGGAGCTTCACAGAGTTTCCTGCGAAGACCAAGAAATGTGAAAAAAAAAATGGTCCAATATCATAAAAAGGGAGAAGGGAAGAGAAGCCACTGATACCCCATCAAGCTAATGAGAGAACCACCAGATAAGGCAATGGCAAAGAAACCCCTTTCCTTCACTGATGCCTCGGACAATTCAGCAATATAGTCTGCCAAATCAGTACGAAGCTCATCCAAATTCTCATGAATCCTTAACTCTCCTCTATCTTTATGAATCCCAGAATGAGCCATCCTTTGACAGAGTTTAAAGAGCAACATTGTTTAATGCATATAACAAAGGCAAAAAACCAACAGAATAGTAGTCAAAAAGGCAACTATTACACATTATTTGACAGAGGCAGTGCACCAGGGAGGAAACTAGTGAAGAGAAGATAAGGGAACAGAACATCAAACAACCAAGGTAGTTCGTTAACGTTGAAGGGAGGAAGAGGATTTTAAAATTTAAGAACATTTTCCCTTTAGAACGTGCATGCCTCAAAAAATGCATCAATATAAGGATCCAGTATAACTGTCAATAGCAAACATGAGAAACAAGTTCACTGGTATAAACAGCAAGGAATTCAATATATGCATTGACTTCAAATCAGAACAAAGCCAACCCAGAAAAAGGGGTGTGATCATTACAATAAAAAATGATTGGTGCCAAAAAGGAACAGAAATTCCAATAGAAACGTCTTAAACGGATTAATTTCATGCGAATGATCAGAAAACCGTCTAAATCCCATCAAAACAGAAGTTCAGAGAAACACAAATATACAGGAAAAGCAAAACAAAAAATCTAGCACTGGAATAGCAGTATATAAAACATATAGGAAAAAAGGGAGTGAATGCTTACAGAGAAGAGAGAAGAAGAGGAAAAAGAAACAAGAAGGAGAAGGAGAGAGATTGTTTGACAAGAAGGAGAAGAAGAAAAGGGACGAAAATGGAAGATGGGTATTGACACAAACACGAAACTACGATCCAATACGGCATCTATAAATGCACATATGTGTATAGATACATAAACTTTTAACATAGGAAGATTGTATACTTGGGCTAATTCCAATTTACTGGTTCTAATCAATTAAAAAAGGAAAAACTTGTTGTGTACAGAAGCGGAGAAGAATTTACCGTCTTCGCTTCCACGCGCATCCAATGATCGTGACAATACACACACGAACAAAAAGACTCTGTCTTTCTCACCTGTTGATAGTAAACTGATAAAATTTAGATAGATAAAGTTAGGATTGAGAGAAAGATTGGAACTTCTGTATCTGGGTTCTCGGAAAAACAGAGAAAGTTCAGAGTTTGGGTGCTAGATCCTCTGCTACAACAGCTTTCTGTCCTTTTATCCCCCTGTCTATACAACCAAAGAAACAATGTAAACGTATACTATACATGCAGCTTTTCATTTTTTGTCAAATAATTAAATAACAAGGTGCGTGTATATGTTGTACTTTGTGTTTGTACAATTTCTATATTAAAAAAATAGAGAAATTGGGAAAAGCTAGACGAGGACAACATAGGAAACCAAACACTTGTTCAAATCACACGTTGACAATTGTACCAATCAGGTGTTTTTAATTGGAAGACGGAAAGAAGTACCCTATCTCCTTTATCCTCCTCCATTGACTCTGGTGGGTTTTTCTTCTTTAGGTGATTTTCTAGCTATTGTCTTCAGTGCTATTCAAGTAATCTTCAATGTTGTGAGTGAAATTATTCTTTGCCAACTCAACTTTTTCTTTTAGTAATTTTTATGAATAAGTTATAGTGATCGAAAGTGTTAAATATGAATTTTAAGTTAAAAGTTAGCAATGCTTAATATTTTATGTAATTGTTTAAATTATTTGGTTTTGCCATTTTGTGGTAGAAATTATTAAATTGTAATTGGCTTTATATATATATATATATACATTTTTCTTTTTTTATTGAAGGATTTGTTGATACGGTGGATTAAAAATAAGGGGGATGTCTCCCTAAAACCAGCTAATTACCACTTGTTCTATCCATGCCCTACATCACATTACATTCTTTGAATCTTGATACGGATTGAACTTGTAAATGGCTGTCAAAATTAGAAACAGAATGCAGTGTACTTGTAATTGAATTCTACTGGTGATTTTAATATGGGCGGCTGCAGCCTGCAATGATTTTTTTGTTCCCTCTCGATTTCTTCTAATGGTTAATAATGCGATTTTCAATTATCATAAATAAGATAGGCTCATGTGATGTCAGCCACAACATCTCCTTTAATGATGAAGTTTGGAATCTATATCAGGCAACAGTGGGAAAGTGAGAGCTGAGAATGAGAGACGGAGAGGGGTTGAAGTTGAAGTCCCCCCATAACTTCACTTGAGGTTGAGGAGGGTAGGGTAGGGTAGCCCTTGTTTCACAACTGTAACAATTATCCAAGACCTTACATTTTAGGTCAGCTCGTAACACTGTTTACTACTTATCGAGATCTACGACCCAACTTGAGCCCTTATCTTCTTCTTTTTTTCTCTGCAAATTAATTCATTTGAACCGTTACTAAACGAAATTAAAATAAATGACGTCTAGAATCAACACATTAAGGAATAACATGCTAATAGAGAACTTATTGCCTCCCAACATGTCTTTAAAACCAAGTGCAAACCACTGGTTCATAAGTTGAATCCCAAAACATTAAACTAACACTTATCCATCCAATCATTTATTAGGTGCATGCACATGTTTATGTGGTCCTTCCCACATCTGAAACCTTAACTTGCGCCATTAGCCTTTCTCAATTAATCACAGCATGTACTGTATATAATAGATTCATTTCTCATTGTTACATCACCTCTACTCTTTTAGCTATCCAACATCTTGTTTTTTTTTTCCCTGTTGTACATTAATTAATTTAGGTATTTAGGATATATGTATTATTTCATATAAAAAAATACAACCTGATTGTGGTAAAATGCCTGGTAAGCATTTCTGGTCTGCTGAAGTGGGAAAGCAGATCAAATAGCTTCTCAAACATAGGAGGAATCAAAAGTTTTAAGGAGGGTAATACATGAGAGAGAGTTTAAGAGGTGAACGTAACTTGTGATCCAATTATGCAATATAACTATTAGCACATGCCACATTTCCTAGTCTTGGTGTGCCATGGTTGGTTATTGCTCTTATTCATCCTACGAGTTTCCAACGTCGGGAGTATCTGCGAGGAGAGCAACCTTCGAATAGTTCAGAGCAGAAGCTCTCGAAGGAGCAGTTTCACAATAATTTGTTCCTGCAAATTAGAAGATACCTTAGCTTACACAAGCTAAATTTCCAAAACTAGAAATGTTGGCTTAGAATGCGAAACATTTAACTCCTATCATGCCTAGGTAGTTGGCTCTTTTTCTCTAATGCAACTCATATTGCTTTAACAAACATGTACTGCTCTTTGAGGGTTGCTTGTAACTCTTGTTTTTGTCTTTAATGGCCAAAATCATTACAATTCCTCAAAAAGTACATCCTACTACCATACATGAGAGTGAGAGACCTTGCTTGGGCATACAGCCCACGGTTTCCAAGTTAAGCAGCTGCAGGATTAATTAAAATTGGTAAAGAAAAAATGGCGATGCCAGCCACATTAATATTAGTATAATAAATAAAATAATAGAATCCAGATCTTTCAACCCTCGATAGCCATTGTTACAGGTCTCTTTATATATTATAAACTACGAATCGAGCTAAGATATGGAATGCTTGATCCTGGAGTTGCCTAGTACTTGATGGTAATGTGGGGGGTGTCAGATCATGCTTGTCGCCTAGCCAAGAAAAGTTTGGGTAAAATTCCGTATCATATGATTATGGAAAGTGAAAAATCGAAGGGATTAATAATTTTGCAAACTTTCTGCAAACTTATTTGGCATACACAAAATAAAATCAAGCAAAGCCGAAATAGTAAAACATCATAAATTTAGTAACGCAGTTCGGCACACCTTGCCTACGTCTGCGGAACCCTTATCCAATTTAATAACTTTCACGAAGGTACAATAGATTTACCCAAGACTTTACTGAGCCGACATCACTCAACCCTTGACACTATCCCTCAACCTCACTTCCCGTGAAAGAATTTCACACCCAATAATACGATTGTCTCGTACTAACCTCAACAGAGGATTTTTCTAATTACTTTCACTCAAAGACAATAATAAATCAAATAGAAAAAAACAAATTCCCAGATCTGAAATTATTCAGCAATAATAGACCAAGTTGCCGCCCTCCACAACGCCCATTCTTCAGAATTTATATTGATATATGCCGCAAACAGTGAACTCCTTCAATGACACATAGCAACAACATCTGCTCTTGTCATACGTGAACTGCTTAACATATCTTTTTCATAAAAAAAAGTACAGCACTTCAAATCATACGCACCCAGTAAAACCAATAAAACCGTGTTTACCTAAACTCCTTACTCACCAAGGAGACAACTTTCAGCACACCAATCATGGGCCACAAATAAACCAATAAAGAACTTATTTTGTGCGTGACCCACGTGTAACATCTCACTCCCGCAGGACCCGAACCCGATATTAACAGTGATATCCGAGTCCGTGACCCGCGAGGGTGACATGCTAGAACACTTAAACAAAAATTTAGTACCCATTTTTTTTAGAACATTAACATTTTAGAAATCCGTTTCCAAAGTGGGTCAAATCAATTCACAAGTCAATTGGGGCCTAATTCCATTTCTAATGCATTTTTAATTACAAACCATTTCACCTTGAGCCAATGGGGCCCATTTCATTCATGATCCTTTTCAGTCATAAACCAATCCACTATGGGCCGTTTGAGCCCAATTCAATACACAAACATTTGCAAAATTAATACAATACAATATAACTATCCGTATGTCATTAATCCCATTTACAAAGATGTTCATTCTGTATCACTCAATACAAACTGAGCCATGCATATACAGATTACACCAAAATCGCGGAATACACTTTATACAAAATAAGAAAAATCCTAATGCAGACACGAACTGATCCTGACCTCTACTTGTCCCCTGTGAGCAGTAAGTCTACTCCCGTTGCATAACGGGGTATTCCTCTGAATCCTGAAAAATAGATGCAAATTTTGGGTGAGTTTTGCGAACTCAGTGAGTGACCATCATCGATGGTTCACC